>DWJZ01009348.1:0-10769 GCA_018249125.1 Asbolis capucinus
TGAAATTTCGTATACTGCTTCAGTTCCAATGACAATGCATTTTTATGAAAAGCATGACCTGATACTACGTTTAGGATTGGCCGCAGACAAGAAAACTCCATGACGGTTAACAATATAGTTATGAAATTTTCTGAATTTCATTCTATTAGGGATTTACAATTAAAGCTTGTGCTTTTGAATATTTTAATAAAACTTGTTATTTATTGGTTGAATATTATTCTCGTGCAGTGAACAAGTCAGCGGGCGATGGGCGCTCGCTGGGGCAGGCGGAGGGCCCGCGCCCCGCGGCTTTTAACTCCCCGGCTGGGGACTCTGCCCCAGGCCCCGCTCCCTCCGCTTCTGCGCTCTACACCATAGATGTCGCCAAGTGTCATATCGTTGAAGCTGAGGTATTAATTTTTAGTCCGTTTTTCTCACCTCATAGCACTTGTGATTGTTAAATTATATCATAGTTTCGGCCTGCGACTTTGCCCACGTGGTAGGTTGATAGAAGGTAGCCTATGTGTCAAAACAACTTTCTTTCCGAAGAAATGCCGCGGCGGTTCCGGAAAGGGTATGTGAAAGGGAGGTTTTAGTACGTAGGACAATGAGACGCATGAGAGTGGGGTCGGGCATAACAAGTGGATCAAACACCTAGTATCCAATGAGGATTTCCTCCAACCACAAGGGAAAAAAAGCCTATGTGTCCACTCCCGTCTATAAATGAATTATCGTATCTGTTCTATGGATATTTGCTGTCAATAAAAACAAAACCATTATATATCGTATATCTTTGAAACTGTTAGGTGTCAGAAGATGAGTCGGTGGCGTCATGTGACTCTGAAGGGGAGTACCTCACTGCAGAGGAAGACTCGGCGGCGGACACCGCGCACGACATGGAGGACGCCAGCGACCGAGCCATGGTCGAACCCTTCATATATGGGTCAGTGTTTGTACTACTACAGGTTTCCTCACGATGTATCATCGTCATCATTACAACCCATAACTGTCACACTACTGGACTCCGGTTTCCTCTCACAATGCCAGGTGTCATAGTTCACCACCCTGGCCAAGTACGGATGGGTAAACTTCACTATCTTTTCTTTAAATTATAGAAAACTCTCAGGGGAGCATATTTTTTCACGCAGTTCCCCATTAACGAAAATCATAAATTGATCTCTATGTGTGTTGTGTACTATATAAATATAAACAAATACAATGTGAGGTATAATTTTTTGATAATAAGACGTCGGTTCCTCCCATTCAAAACGACATTCAAAATATACAGTTGCTTTTATTTGAACATGGTATAAATTTGTGCTTGACCACGACTCCGTTAGATGGTAAGCGGCGTTGTGTTCTAGGTGGTAAAGTCAATTAATTTAGCCTATTCATTATTGATTTGGATAATATTTACATTGTAATGGAACGGGAAACTAACGCGGGCTATTCCAGTATTTAATTTTTGTAAATCTGCTACATCCATACATACAATTGTGATAATTACTAATCATATTCATGTTAATTACAAGCTTTTATTTAACTTGCAGTGTATGTTTGTATATTAGAATGTTAGTGTATTTGTTTGTAACGGATCAAATCGTGCAACCTTAATTAGGTCCACATCCTGTTACACTGCGGAAATTTTGCATAAAGTTTTCTTCCTGATGACAATGCATTTTTATGACAAGCATGACCTGATTAGTATCACGTATGAACGTAGTCGTTCGGGATTGGCTCCAGACATAGGAACTCCTCAATGGTTAACAATACAGTTATGAAATTTTGTGCGTTTCTTTGCATTATGGATTAAAGCTTATGTTTTTAAATATTTTTAGATAAAACTTGTTACATTTAAACATAGACAAGAACTGAGATATTTGATTTTATTTATGTTGTATAGGGAGGAGCCAACTAAGATGGACCGGCTAGTGTTCGATGCGATATCGGAGTGCAGCATCTCGGCCGAGTCGTTCCCTAACGTGTTCCGCTGGCGGCATACCGTCGCGTTGTACTCCCCCACTGAGAGAGACAGGTATACAAACGATAGAGATGGATACAGTTTTGGTGGAAACTGGTGTTACTGAAAGAGACCGATATACTGTTGGAAAGGAATGTTGCGTAACATGAGACAGGTATTGTATTGGAAGCAGGTGCATCATCCAGTTAGTGGCCTACAGCTTAACGGTTTTAGTACCGATTTGTAGATTATTAATGACTAGCTGTTTTCCTTGACTGCATCAGCGTAGTACATCCTCATTCTTCATACCAATCTGTAAAAGATCAACCCCAAAAGGTTTTTCCAAAAAAAGTAGTTTTTCCTCAAGTTCTAATCTACCTCTGTACCAAGTTTCAACAAAAGTGATTCAGTAGTTTAGACTTGAAAAGGTAACAGTCAGACAAAGAGATAGTTCATTTCTTATTTATAATATTAGTTGGGATTACTGTTAATAATCTCTCTAGTTATTCATCAAAATATGAAAATACTTTTAAGCTGATGCAGCCTTATAATAGCTAGTTATGAAGCAGGTTTGCCGGATCCTTCCCGGTCGGCAACGCGTCTGTGGCGCTGCGCGTGATGAAGATGTTCCTAGCCGCGGGTGATCACTTATTATGAGGTGACATGTCGATGAACGACTAACTAGCCGAGTCGCCGATGGCAAGTGATCACCGTCTGCCATATATATCAAATAGAAAAAAAACAACGTCTCTATGGTTCGTTAGGAACCTATAGTTCAGTTAAGGAATCAGGCAGCGACAGTATTATCGTAAAAGTAGTTTAATCAGATTTTAAATCGGTTCGGGCCCGTAAATATTACATTAAGTGCGTCACAACAATCAACAGTAGTTCCAGATCTGCCGGTCGATTTTCGGTTTTACCAAACAATTTTAAATTTCAAAAGTCGTACTATAACGATTCAATTGAACATCGACTTTATAGGGTCTGAATACAGTTGACATTTCGTTAACGATCGACTTTCGGGTGGATGTCGTTGGGGTGCAGTTGAAAGCCGATTGCGAATGTTTATAGCAAAAGGGAGATCTCCCGCCAGGCGAGGTGTAATGCCTGGGGAGTGCCGAGTCCCAACAGTTGTTAGTCGACAATCTCCGATAGCGTGATTAAAGTTCCTCAGAACGACATCGTGTGACATGTGCGATGTCGCCACAAATGTGAATACCAAATTGCGCTTTAACTGCAAAGCCGCTACGATATAGCAACGACAAACATGAATCTGCCGATAGTACCGTATTAGTATTATATTCTAGATGGCAGCAGCCTAATTTAGACGAGAGCGTGTCGTCGATATGTATGTCGTGGTCTGCGGCGGACAGTCCGCGGCGCACGCCCCGCGCCCGCGCGCCTGCCCGCTGCAGCACGCCCAACAAGGACGGCCAGTCGCCGTCTGAGCGCACGCTACCCTTACAGGTTTGTACTAAAGATGTCACTTATATTCGTAAATATAATTGAGAAACAAAAAAGAGGTTATATATAGTTTGGGTTGTCAATTAATGGTAATAAAATGGTTTATAATTGACCATCAAAAAGAAAGTCATACTAAAAACCTCCACCAATCCCCATTGATGCAGCGTGGTGGAGTATGCTCCTCAGTATGACGAGAGACCCGTGCTTAGTAGTAAGCCATCGATGGGTTGAAGCCATGTAAAATGGTTGAATATTAAATAGTAATACAATAATTTTGCCATCACTTTGTGCAGCGACTTGATGCTATAACTCATAGTGAGTGGCATGGGCAATATTTAAGAATATTTTTTAGGCTGAATTCTTTCGCGTCTAATCGTGTTGGGTGCTTGTGTGTCTACGTTTGTTTTTTTTTCATTTTGACTTAGCTTATATTTTCTTTGAGATGTCTGCTTTCATTTTCACATATCTAACATTTTAAATTAATTTGCCTTGTGTCAATATCCCTATCTTACAGTTTCACAGTTCATAATGGACAAATAAACAAACATATGTCTATTGGTTTTTTTCACAGGTGTCAAACTGGCTTCGAGTGACTGGACCAAACTCCCCGAGATCAGCTCTTGCTGCGAAGAACGTTGGACAGAACATTAGTTTTGGATTTTGAAACGATATTGGTATGTGGTTAATACTAGAGAGACTTGGCTGAAATGTACAGACTATTGTGTTATATGTAACTTAAATAGTAGTCAAACTACTAGCTGGATTTCTTATGCTGAGATATGTAATTTGGAAGTTGTTGAAACATAGTAAATGTCTATTTAATGGCCATAGTAATATGAGGAAATGGCATAGAATTTTCCACTTAGTGCCTATAAACCAACAAATACTTTAGTCAGTTATTGAATGATAAATAACAGATGGGGATGCCAGTTCATCGGATTGATGTCTTGTGTGTGTCTTGGTTTTTAACAATTCTTTTGGGAATATTCAGATTATGTATTGCTACTGCCACTAATGAGACGTTGACAATGCAATTACAGAACACAATTTAAGGCGTTATTTAATGCTGTAAGTAAGGCCCTTTTCAAACACTAATATTCATCAAGTTGAGCAGATAGCGAGAGGCAGCTAGTTGGAACACTAAACTATAAAAGTAGCAAATACGATGGAGTTATGTTAACTGTGTAACCACACAAATATATCTATCTGGTAATGATATCATAGTCAGATATAAATAGTGGTTCAAAATACGGAGGTTACTAAAGGCCATAGGAAAGAGTCATGATTTTGGTGTTCAATTTCTAGTGTAATATTTCTTGTATGTGTGTTTTACTGGGTGAAATGTTAGCTTTACTTAGGCTGAAGCCACACTGGCCCCTGCAAGGCTGTTGACGCTAGATTGGACGTAAAATGATCAATTGGGTTACTCATCCTAGAGAACTAAATTGAAATGCTACCGACGGGTTAAATACGTAACTTGCAAACGGAAAGCAATTACGAAAATTTCGCGATAATTGCTCGTATATCGCAATATCGTATTACTCAGCGACAATCTTGATACATGGATTTGGCGATAGCTTCATGGCAAAAAGTGTACAATATTAATCAGCGAGCGTTGTGTAAGCGTTTACATATGTAATAGAATGTTTTTTTGTTATGTAATGATAGTCAATGCTATTATTACTGTTCGCAGCCTGCTCAATGTTTGCAATTTGTAGGTAATAGGGCGGCTCGTACTCACGATTTCTATTTCAAATGGTGAAGTTATCATCGGGTACTCATGATTTCTATTTGAAATGGTGAAGTTATCATCGGGTACTCATGATTTCTATTTGAAATGGTTATCATCGGGGTACTCACGATTTCTATTTCAAATGATGAAGTTATCGTGTAACGTGTTTCAAGCATTAGAAACTAGAGTATGTATGTATGGTGCAATATTTTAAGACCGCAAAGTTGCGGTCTCTGGTTAATAAAATATTTTGTTAGGATTGACATTGCATAGTAAACAAAATACCTAGTAATTAAAAGATAAAAGCTCGCAGTGTGGTCTCAGCCTTATTGACGTTGACGTTCTACTGTAATGTCCTTCCGAGGCGGTAACTATACATTTGAAATTTTTTAACAACTTAAAATCAATCTTAAATGCTTAACTTATCTCAACGTAACGGTAAAATTATTCGCTTGTTTTATTAAATAACTTTTTAATTGTGTTTAAAATTTTTGTTTCATACTTGCTGCTATGTATATGGACAGATAATATTTAAACCAAGGGAGGTCTTATATCTGAAAAAGGTCGTAATGTAATTGCTATGATAAAATAAATTATAATTCTTCTAAATTACTTCTCATATTTCAAATCTTGAGATTGATAAGCTGCTTCCTTAATTTTAATATTTTTAAAATTTTAACTAATAATACAATTGTTATAAATGAAAACTTGTATAATTTAGACAAGTTAAATTACATATATTTTCACCCAGTAATTCTTGTGTAATAATATTATAGTGTATCGAATTACACCTAGGCGAAATTTGTTAATAACATTTCTATGATAAAATAATCTCAACTTACAGAAATGTTAATATTATGTTTAGCCTAGTTGTGTAAAATAGTTTTCGCTAGTTTTCATATACAAAAATTAGAAATAACCTATATTATTTCATTAATCTAGATACAAATACCTACAATGTTGTATATTCCGTATTATACTAGGACAGGGGAATGTTTTTTATATGTAAACGGCCTAAGGTCGATAATGAAACTTTTATATGTAACCATTATGTATGAACGATAAGGCTCAATTTCCTTCGACGCAGTAGAAACGAAACTACTAATAGTTTCACTAAACTTAACTTAAATATGTTGTTATGTATGTAGGTATGTTATGTTATGTATAAAAAAACAATTGTTTTAACAGTAATCTTAACAGCCGTTTAATAAATTTCAAATGCGCTGTTTTTTACTTTTTATTAAAAACTCTCACACCACACGTTAGTACTCAGTATCTCGATGCCCGACCTGTGTTATGATAAACAGCTAAAAGAGCTTAGTTTTTGACTGATACTGAAAATAATAGACAGACCAAAAGTTCAACAAAACGTGTAATGGTATTTGATTCGCTAAGAAAGTTGCTCTACGTTAAAGTTTTATACTAAATATATCTGTGTTTTATAAATTCGTATAAGAGGGGAGTGAAAGTTGTGTTTTTATGGAATTTTCAATTATTTACCATATTTTGTGTATACCGGCGTCAAGGGGAGTTGAGCCTAATATTTTTGAACGAAATGAATGCGGTAGAAAACAAAGTAAAAAAATTAAGCATATATTTGTAATATACATATTTTTCAATAAATTTTGTGTAAGGCACTTTGGGATATCTGCTGATAAATTTTGATTACAAAATATTGAAGTTCCTAAAGGGCTAGTAGATTTAAAATTATGAATGCTTAGTGGTCTTCTTATCTTATATTTTATTTTAACAAAGATTCTTTTGTTGCCTAAACACGTCATGTAAAATTAACACAAGCGTTCTTTATTACGACTATAAATTAATATGTTGCATAATTTAATTTTTGGAGATGTATGTATCCACGTTGCAGTTATTTTTTGAGTAAAATTTTCGACAAAATTAAATTTAAAAAGAAATGACTTTGACACATTTCTTTAAAGACTATTCTTAAATGGGATGGAATGTGAGTAGTTATACTTGTCTGTAATCGTTAAATATTACGAAACTTAAGAAAAGTTAACAACAAAAGTAATATTATATTCTCATGGAAGCGATGTGGATACAACATTATTGCACGGCTCTCAATAATCAAAAGGTATAATAATCTCATTTTTATATTTGTATATCCGTAGAATTTAGAATCGAGTGATATAATGATATGTTTTAATAAACTAGGGCTAGTGATAGCTATATTGAAAAAAAATTTTCAATTCTCATCAGAATAAAATATATTTTTTCAATATTAATATGTTGCTGTGAGTAAAGCGTATACTTTCAATATTGTTATCATTATAGCTTTAGTTTGTACAGTGAGAATTTTATAATTTAGTTTGCATTTTGTTAAGTTAGATTTTGTTCTCGGCTGTCTTGAGGATATTATGACGGTTTTTTTTATTATTCGGATAATATTATATGTAAACTGTAACACAATGTAACAATATTTTTTTTAGATTTAGACCGTTTGAGCCTACTTTACGGTAACGGCACATTGAGAAAGTAATCTTTTTTGCTGTTTTTAAGATACATTTGACTTTACGATTTTCAGAACATAATATTGTAAACATGTGAGCCAAAAAGGCAATTTAATGTTAAAAGATTTGACATTACAGATTCCATGTTTTTGTGTATATTGCCGTAATTGATTAAATTAAAACGAATCGGTTATTGAAATATTATATCAAGACTCTTATCAAAAGATGCGGCGGCCCTAACACGCTGGCCACATTAAATATTTTAATTAAGGCTAATGTGAGTCACGTAGCAAGTTAAGTTGTTAGGGATAGCACGTCGTTTCAATGAAATACATTTGTGTGAAACGGACAAAACTGCGTTTTTGGAATCATTGGTATAATTATAAACCAAGGTTGCGGTGGTAAATTCGAGTAGAAATTAGCCCTTTAAGGGGTTGCGTTGTATCGTCGGTTTCAATAATCTATCGTTAATCTCAAGTTAATGACTAGTGACTGTAATGTTATTTTGGAGAGTTGCATGGTATAATGATTTGAAGATTATCTGTAGAATATTGGTAATGGCGAACATTTGAGCTGTTTTTTCTTTTTATTTTATTTGTATTGAAAGGACAAGACAATAACGGCCACTGCGTTATTATAGCATTTATAGTTTTTTTGTGGAATGTAGTGACGAATTGGTATAAATGTTGTGCTATGGTATGATAAAGAATGTTTGTACTTTTATATTCAAAAGGAAAAAAGTTAAATACAATTAATGTTTTTTATGATAACGTTTTAATTCACATGAACATTAAAAAAATATATAATGACTGGTTCAACTACTGTGTTTCATTTCGCGTAATTTAGTTGTCCCAAAAATTGTCGATGTCTGATTTGGGTAGCGATATGGGTGAGTTGTTGTTGTCGTAATCCGACCGACTGTTGTAGTTGTCGACATCGGCTGAGAAATCGTCAGGATAGTCTAGATCTTTGTCGTGGTCACTGGCGTTTTCCTTGACGTTGTCCATCGAAAGTTCTAGATGCACATCGACGCTAGACATATCCTTATTGTCGTCTGCATGAAATATCGCATCTAATACGTCGTTTCTAGTCAATTGTGCAGCTTTTTCAGGCGAATCGCTTCTCGATTTCGGCGTTTGTACCCTTTCCTTCTCCCAATCCTTCGATCCTGTTTGCTCTTTAGGAACCATATGGACTGTCAACGGCATGATTTCGATATCTTCCACTGAATCTTCGGACTCTTTTGTAGCAACAGAACTTTGTACGACAAAAAGTAGTTCACCCTGTTGAGATTCTGACATTTTTACTTTATTTATTTCATACGAACTTTCAACTTCCACTCTCAGAACATTTTTGTCTTCATTATCCGCATTTTTATTGTTAACTGCTGGTTTTTCTGTTAATATTTCTCTTGACGCTTCCCCAACATCTTCCACAGAAGTTATATTAAAGCGAGGAGATTTAAAATTGTAAATCTTATCAATATTATTTTTCAATATTTGCAATTCAGCCGCTTTATTCATATTAATTTTCTTTAGCGTTTCCGAATTTCTGTACTGCTGTGTCAAATGTTCCTCATTTGATTTTTCATCAGCCTCAAAATCTTCAAGATCTATAGATTCTTGGATATTACTCGTTATGTTTTCATCTAAATTTATTTTATTGTAATTAATATTTCCAATAATAACTGATTTTTTTACATTATTAAGGTCTTGCGAAATTAAGTTATCGTTCGTTGTTATTACTTCAGCTTGCTTATTGCTTTTTGAGTCTTCATTACCCTGCACAACCTTATTTTGTTCGTGTATTTTTGCAACGCCCGGTTTGATATCTTCTTGAGGTCTTAGGCAAGATAGATTTCTTTCTTTTTCAGCATGATACAATTTTCTAAACTCCATCATAGGAGTTTCTAAGTAATCTACATTTCTTCCTTTATCCTTTTTGGGATTAGCTTCAGAATAAGCCATTGGAATCGGTTTCGCCTTTTCTTTTGCCCTATTCCTGTTCTTAAAGTGCGTCTCAGAAATGTCAAATTTAGTTTGATATTCACGAAGATACTTATCGAAATCTTTCGTCATATCAATTGCTTCTTTTGATGGTCTAGGCATTTCTGTTTCATTATTATTACAAAATGTATGTGATGATCCGCTCCTACTTACATCTGTTAAGCAAACATGTAATTATACAATTTATTTTTTTTATGTTTGCCTGAGGGTCTCAGGACAAACTCTTTTAAAATAAATTTCTCAATGATAAAATACTTACCCAATTTGTTAACAATATCCCTACTTAAAGAATCCTCAAGCTTCGATAAACTTTTTCTCTCCTCTTTCAACTCGGCCTGTCTCTTTTTAAAGTCAATATAAGACTTTTCCACTGCTTCCGCCTCTATTTCCAACTTTCTGAGGCGCAGTTTAGCTTCACGAAGCATCGAATTGGGGCTTTTCTCTCGTTTTTGTAAAGGTAATTTTTCTCTAATACTGTTTTTACTGCAATAAAGTATTAAACTGAATTTATTATTAAATTATGGACCGTATTTTTTGTAACTTGTATATTCTGGAAACTATTCCATGGCTTCCTTCAAGGAGCGATTCCGCCGTTTCCTTTTTGACCAGCAACGCATTGGCTACATTAGATGTTGGTAATGTCGATGGGTGGCGGTAATCACTTACCATCAGATTACGAGTGTATTGTATAAAAAATATTGAAACAAGCACAAGTACATCAAAATTGTATAAAACTGACATCATTTGGACACAACGTCGGGCTTATAATTTCAAATAGACATTAGATTCAAGATCGTTTTGAATTGTGAGTTGTATTACATTACCTGTCTACCTAGTAGTGATATTTGGCACACAGATCAAACTTACATGATGCAACTTTGCGCTTCTATCCGACAACGATACAAAGAATGGCACTAAAATATCCTTATAATATTTGTGGCCCTCATACAAAAAGAGCTTGCCGACACGGGCATTAAACGATAAGAGGTAATACCGATCGACCGAAGAGAATTCATTGGGATTTGAAACTGAGTTGGCTTCGCTTCACAAAACCGTGCCGCCTATAGGATACCATACAATAATATAGGGCTTTGTAACCTGGGGGTCCGCGGCCCTGTCTCAGGGGGTCCGCATACAACATAAAAATTAAACCACGC
>DWJZ01009349.1:0-10769 GCA_018249125.1 Asbolis capucinus
CTTATCACTTGAAGCCATAACAAACTGCCTAAAACCTATCCTCAGACCTACCAAATATGCAATAAATCCATTTGAATAAATAACGGTCAAGCAATTTCATTTGACCACACTTGGTTTCTCGGAGGAGTTTTTACTATGTAGGTATATATTAAAATATAATATACAATGTTTATATATTAGAACATATAAGAACAATTATCACTAACACAAGTTAATCTGTAATAGAACAACAAAACATCTGTGGATCAGAGCAAGCTATACCCTAATGTCGTACCCCACAATAAAACTGATCTCCTGTACAAAATACGCTGTGACAGTCCCTTCAGAAGATTAAAGCATCTTCAGTATCGTAATTTACAATGGCTGTTGTCGGGGTCACTTCAACCGCTATAATCCAACACTTGGAACTTGACATTTCGTCTTAATGCCATGATAATTCTTGGTTTCCTAGCCACTTATTTTGGCAGCCATGTGAATAAAGAACTGTTTCAGCTTGCGCTAAGCAGATAAGTAGCTCAATTATCTCATGGTAAGCAATCACCGTAGCAATCAGGAACTGGAATGAAACAACTTCTTGAAATATCTGCAAGGGCAGGTAAAAGAAAGAACCAAAGGAGGTAATGCTGATGAACCCGTTGTCAACACAAACGGATCCTAGTCTCCCCAAAAATATATTTCAGGACATGTGACAAAAGAAGAATAGGATTGGAGGCTGAATAAATTGTGGAGGAAGAAAAAAAGACCTGATTGGTGGATGGAGTACATATTGAACATGAAAAACGACACAGAAAAGCACACGTTTACCGAAGAGAAAATCTTTTTTTAATAGCATCATGTTTAAGACAGGGTTTCTTGAGGCTTGTTTGTGCTTTATTAGGCCTGAGTTAGGTAAAGAAGGCAAGGTTTTACTACCAAGATGTCTTTTTCTTTTCACATGTCTCACTTAAAGGTTCGCAACTAGCGGTCACTAGCAAAGAGCATTCTATACTAATTAAGAAGTGCGATATGATTGAAATGTTTTGAGGATTTAGCGATTCTGGTACAACGGAGGGTATTTGTTAAAATATTTGTCATGCAAAAAAATATTTATAAGTTATATTCAAAACCATATCCACACAATTCATGTTCAATATGAACAGTTCTTTTTTTAATCGATACATATATTTAATATTAGTTTTTATATAAATAACCCTTTGAGAAACTGTGTATTGAGAAAGGTTATTGTGCTGAGGCGTTACAAACGGGACGTTTTAACTGCCTTCTTTTAATGATCATATGTAAAACAAAATACTGCAAATTGCTTGTAAAACTCCGATTCATATTTCCGTATTCAGGCTGCTTATATATGGGATGGTAGGAAAGGATGGTAACCACTCATTATTTTTTAGTTTTGCGTACAAATATTTCAAGTATAATCATTGGTCCGGTCTTGTATTCGTGTGCAAAGCGTTCAAAGACTGGCTGGAGGTCTTTGTGCTGTCTATGAAAAAGCTGACCAATTCTGGTATCTGTGGCACGAATTTTACAAATTTCCCATTGTTATTACAGTAACAGCAATAAAAAATATTAAAAGCGGAACTCGGAACAAACGCGTCCTGTATATCTTTCCTTAGCTAGCTCTAGACGACGGCCATGCGAAAAAATTAAAATAAACAAAGCGAACATTCGTCCTACACCCGGGGGCGGTTCATAATAACGCTTTTGTCTAAGATTAGCATTCAAGAAAGGCTTTAATCTGGCCTGTGTCGTTTGCTACGAGTAGTTCTGTGACTGCCTGAAATTAGCGGACGCTCGCTGAAAAGAATCAGTGTGTTGCGTGGTATAACGTGATGAGTTTTTAGTACTCTGCCCGCTTTTACTAGGCCGCGTTGCTCCATGGACAGTTACTTGCCTACCTACTTGTACTCAGTAAGTTCAGACACAAGCTGGACAGTAAAGCTTATTGCTGTATTTAAGTTGTGACTGGTTTCTTAAACCGATCTTTAGTACAAAAGGAAGATTTCACTGACTCTGAATGACGCTGAGTGAAATAGTAAGTGAACTAAGACGTCACTTGACGAAAGAAAAAATCAGTCAGTTAGTTATTGTTGTATTTATAAGAGACTCAATTAGATCAATTTCATCTAGCAGCTATTTACCGTAATAAGTTAATGTATGAATTTATGAATCGCCAAATGAGCTAATACGAATAGTTCTTAAAGATTATAAAACAATTGTGATGCTAGTAGCTTTCATGAGCTCACAGCTATCAATAATTTCATACATTTTATAAAGAATAAAATTAGTAGAAAAATCACGATGTTTTCCTTCGCCGTAGCAAGTGATAATTATCTAATACGCACATAGTTTCAAGGCTCCAGGATTTGAACCTTGGACCTTTTGTTGTACCAACCTTAAAATCACTAGAATATTCTTGCTTTTCGACGAGTCCAAAAAAATAGTACTTAGTCCAAGGAACTATAAGTGCAACGCAAACAAGTCGCGCAAGCACTTGCCTAACTGAAACAAGGCACGATGGCCCAGCGAAAGGTTTACAGAGTCCACAACTGGCGTGATCTGTGATTGTACTTCTGAATAGTTTCTGCAATGCACTACCGTATAACATCTAGCACTTCGTTTTGCTCGAAGTCGTCTAGATTTTAATCCCCTGACAACTAAAAAGAATGACTACAGAATACTGTATTGTCTGAAATATTGTGCACACATTCGCTGTGGCCCTACCGAATTTTTCCTTTAGCTTCAATTTGAAAAATGACGACAGCTTAGCAGTCGCTAGCTCATTAAAACAGCGTAAGTAGACATTTTTTTCTTGATGTTCTGCGAAAAATGTAAATTAAAATCCAACCGAAAATATTAATGTGGAAACGGTTCGATATAACTTTTTCGTATAATAAATCCGCATTGTACTCAGTTGCGATGTGAAAACTGGCATTGCTCGCAACTGCTAAAACGAAACTAACAGCCTATTTATACTCAGTTGCGATCTACATATTAACATACTGCCTATAGCTAAAACATACTAAAACTCTAATTATATTTTAAGTTAGGAGTCCTTCAGTGAGATTTAATAGTCGCAAATTTTATTTAGATATAATTGAAGTTAAGGTTAGAATTGATAAGTTTTTAAAACTGTTTACAAATGAACAAGCGAGACACGTTAATTATATATAGCACTAAGCCTACAATAATTCGTAATGATCAATTTTGTATACTAAATCATTTCAGGAACTAAAATGTTCCATCATTAAACATTTCATTTCAATTAAAGTTTAAAATCATTATTTTTTTTAATTACTAATTGTTAGTAACACACTTTTACATTATAACGTCACATAAATCCGCGAATGATCAAAGACGAACACCCCAAATCTTAAAAGATTTAACCCTGATAAAGGATCAACGCAACTCCAAACCCTCGCGATGCCGCGTGCTACGGCTCGGCGTCAGCTACGAAGGAAGGCAAAAGCTACGAAGGAAGGCAAAAGGAATTAATGCAAAACAAAAGTCCTACTATCTCGATGCGGCGTGGGCGTAGCGCAGTAAATTACGGGATGGGCGTCAACCCACCGCCATGTATCAATCAGGTTTCCCAGATTTATGGGACAGTTCGCCTCGGAATCGTTAGGAACGCGACGAAAATGTGTTACTGTTATCCGACGTCTTTCGCGTTTTTCTCCCTTGTTTGGCCGACTAATTTTTGGGTGGGTTTTGGAGTGGGAATCTCGTATCGATTTGGTCATGGCAATAAGAATTGGATACTTAAGCGGATATATCCCATCATAGAATAGGTGTATTTTAAAAAGACTTTTAGGCATAACGCTTTGATGTTAATTCATGACATTATATATTTTTTAAATGCCAAAAAAGCATTCATTTGGAACGAAATTTCATATTTGTTAAAGAGGTTTATAGAGAATTCTTATTATACTGCCTTCGCTTATCGCAAGGCTTAAATTACATGCAACAGGCAGGACTACCCGGATAATACCTCGTCAGGAACGTCAGTACATTTCACTTTGCTATAATCCAATGAACAAAGTACAATCGCAAATAATACATTTAGCAGCGGGTACAATCGAGCGCAGAATGACGCGCGACAGTGAGCGACTGAGCGCAGGAAATGAGCGGCCGTCATGCGTAACACACGTTCGCGTTTTCCACGCGTCTGTACCGACGGACAGGTGACAAAGGACTCGATGTGCTGTCAGTGTTTTGTTTTAAGTGAATATATCTCACGTTGTCCAGCAATTCCGAACTAATTACGTTGTTGCTGACGAAAATCGACGCCTTACGTTAACAAATAGCGCCGGCACTTAACACAATTGCTACTCAGTTTAGTCAGGCGTTTAATAAATTTTTAGTTTGCTTCATTGTATTGCTTTAACGAACGCTGGTGCTTCTAAGGCTAGAATCACCGTTTTTTGATCAACCTCTTGAGGCTCTTGAGCCTTGAGTACTCTCATTTTAAGTAAATATTTTGGACATGTAACAATTTAAACCATTATATAAAATTAATCTCATGTATTCTTTATTGTTCACAACTATTTTATTGCGACCATGAAAATAATGAAGACATACCCTGAAAGACATTTTAATACTAGACATCAAAATCAATTCAAATATTTCGTGAATTTTCATCGGATGCCCCATAGTGCTATTACTGATTATAGTACATTTTTAACTGGATTGAATGTTACCCCATCTGCCTTTTACAACGTGTGCTTTACGACAGCAATGTAAACTAACGGCCGCGGTATGACGTAACTGCATGCGTTGAAAATAATCAGCTGATCAAATATAGGTTAAGAGATTTAGTTAAGAGACAGTAATAAAGTTTAGAAGCTTACAATAACAAACTACATAAGAATAACCATCAAGTGACCATGTGTGGTTAGGAGATTTTTTCCAATACAGTACCAAATCCGCAATGAAACATATATTACAGAACATCTTATAACACTAACCTACTTATTAATATTATAAGTAATTCCGATATTTCGACCCATTTGCATCAGTCATTGGTACAGCAAGACTGCGATAGTGACTCTTGAATGTCCGTGTCCTTAAATTACAAGTCATGTTAAATTATTTAGGGATCAAAATGATGAGAATTTATAATCATGTATATAAAAATATGGATATATACAAGCAAACTTAAGTAAACTGTAAGTGCTGATCAAGTACTTATCTTGTATAAGTCTAGTCAATTTTCAAACGCTATCTGCATAGAACATAGGAAATAAAACAGTTTATTATTAGGGAGGAAAGAAACAAAAAAAACATTTACTGTATAATACAGTTTAGCCGAACACTTTACGCACTATGCCAGTCAATCGCGCGTTTGTTTTGACACGCACAACACACGATAAACTTTGTAATAAACATTCGGCGAGCCGCATTATAAATCACACGTTATTTACAAACCTGTAATGTAATAATTTATTTGCTTCCAACCAGAAAAGTAAATAAAACCATCGCTCAAGAATAAAATTATTCCCTTGGATATTTTCGTTAGTCGATGATTTAGCTGGGCGCTTGCTATAAACTATTCGACTCGATTTCGATACATCGTCTTAAATTTTTAATTGATGATGTTAGTAAGATTTTTCGAATAGTCCTATATTTTATGTATGTGAGTTTCGAACCACTGTCTAATATATACAAATCTCGTGTCATAGTTTGTGGTTGAGCTTCTCTGAAACGAATTGACCTATTTTTATGAATTACTTTGTGTATGAGAATAGGTTGTATGCTAATTTTATACATATAGTTATAAGGTTTAGTTAAAAGGTTGGCCTCATCTCTTTTCCTATTAATTGGTCATCTTTCTTCCCATTCTTATTTTAACACTTACCTTGGTATGTGGATAAAGTATCTAGAATCCATCGTCATGGGTATCTCAACAGCACTTCTTTCTTTCTTATTTAACCCGCTCTTAAAAAAAGCGGATCTAATACCTTCTTCTCCATGCTATTAAAATCCCTGCTAGATATTTATAGCAATCGTCTTTCGGTGGCAAATCAAATTACTTTGCTCATCTGCTCACTTAAAGTAAACAAAGTTCTACAAACCACAACAAAGTTCCTTGTGTATACATACTTTTATTTATATATGTATAGTATAGTAGAGTATTTATATATATAGCAGAGCAGAAATATGTACGATCCTTAGTTGTGCCAGCTCAGTGATTCCCTTAGCAACAAATAACTCAGCGCGAGATTTGTTGCAAGCGCCGTCCATTGTCGTGGCGGCACCGTAATAAAGGACACTTATCTCACAGACTCGAACTACACCTCACTTGTCTTCGTCACTACACAGATAACTAATACAATTTACTGTGTCCATTGAGATAGTAAAAAGGAATGAAAGTTACTCTATGTTAATTCACCTATTTTGTGATATAGTAATTATTACCTGATTTTTCTATTTGCTTTTTCATTGACGGGAATAATAAAATTTTTTCATATTATTAATATTGTTTTTTGTGAATTACTGACTTTTGTTTCTTAAAGTAGGGTTAATATAAAATGGGGATCAATTAAGTACGTAGTTAGCGTATTTTACCAAGATTTTTTTTTTAAGGACGTAAAACCTTATATGAATATTCTCCTTCATTTCTATTTTGGAAAACGATTTTAGTAAATATTGCTGTAAAATGATGTTATGTGATTTTCCACATTATATTAAGAATATTAATATATTTAACTATAAAATAAAAATACATGCCGAATAAAAAAATCTGTTAATTTGAAACACATTCGTTAGTTTGTTCGTTATTATTGTATTTTCTTAATAAAAAACTGAAATAAACCCACTTAATGAATAATTGTTTCTGCTGCACAACTCAATGATTCGCTGAGCATCGAATAACTCAGCGCGCGAGATTTGTTGCAGCGACGGCCATTGTCGCGCGTCACATTAATAAAGGACCCTTATCTCAACAGCACCTCACTTGTCTCTCACTACATATTATACAGATATTGATGGCTCCTATGTATAAATGCTATAGTGTAAAATCATATCTTTTCATGATTTAGCACCATGGTCTTTATACATACTTCTTGCTACCCGTTTGCAAGTGCAGTGCGGCTCACACCACTTAACACTACGCAAATTAGCGTTTCTCCCGACAACGACATGAAACAACGACGATGACGATATAAAATGTGGCCCGCATTAATGTCGCTATTAATTTTTGTGGGCTTCATATAAGAAAAGGTTGTCGATCCGTGGATTAAAGTCTAAAATAACACACAGGTATGCTACTTTATAGCAATACACCACGCGGCAAGCCGCGTACTAATATTGTGAATAGGAAAAATTTTATTGTTTATTTGAGGTGAATAAGCTCCGAAACTACTAGGTTGATTTGAAAAATTCTTTTACCATTAGAATCCTACTTTATTCCTTATGAACACAGACAATAGTATTATTTTCAAAAACATTACAAATCCATATAACTTCGATAAGGTAACAAACTAACGTGTGAAAAAAATACGAGTAACAAAAAAATCCTTATATCGCCTACGCTGCTTAAAATATTGACAAGAGAGCAGTGATGTACTACAATTTTGTACAGTTTTGTACAATTTAGACATTAATATCTACAAATAAGTCCGCGACACTGTAGGTCTAACTGTTACAGATATCTTAAATATCTATTTATTTCTGATAACTGGTTCTTTCGAAACAAAACATAGTTTCTAGTCTATATTTTTACTAATAATAAAACTGTAACGGGGTTAATTCTGTATATTAAATATTTTCTGAAAACTTTGATGTTGCCTCCCTGCCTTTGTTATCTATATAGAGAACAAACATTTTTTTTTGAATTCATTGTCTGTCTGTCTGTTCGAGCTTCACGCAAAAACCACTCGACTGATTTAAATGAAACTTGGCATAGTCGTACTTGGTAAACCGAGAATGGATATAGAATATGTTTTATCCCAGGAAATGGCTTAGTTCCTACTTAATCTACTTGTAATTTATTGTATAATATATATGATGAGAAATAGCTTATTTAATATTAACATTTTAGGTAAGCCTCAAATTTAATTTTGGAGCCCTGGGAAACTTTTCTGGTGAAGACCTTCTCCAAAGCTCCATTTTCCCCGGTCTTGAGGTATTTGTTGCCATTTTGAGTCAGCAGTCTTCTTAATATCGTCTTCCCACTTAGTGAATGGCCTTCTTCTATAGCGCTCACCAGATGCACGAATATTAATGATACATAATAAAACAGGTTTCACACTTTTTGTGTGAAAATCGTTTCCAGTGCGGGAAACACGTAACAATGCGAAATTTATTTAATGAATGTAATTCCTCATTGACATAACTAAGTTTTATTAAACCATTGTTTGTTACTGCAAGTTAGAAAGTTTAGTTAATGTTTGTTAAGAAAAAAATTGTGGATTATTTCAAGGATAGGAATCAAACCAAAGACTTTTAAGTGAGAAGAAACGATGCTTTTACTGAGAAATAAATAAATAATTGATAAATAAATATCTTATTTATTATTTCAAATGTTTTATTTTTATTATTACGATATATAGAAAAACTTAAAAATCGCCCGTAAACAAAAATTTATTTATCAAATTCAGATTTGGTTTATTTATTTGATCAAACCCTGGACAACTTGTTTTGCTGCCAGGGTTACTTCTAACTACGCTATATGGCCGTGAATAGAAATTGTATCTACATTAATAAGACCTCCCAATTGCTACCAAATGCTAAAGTTTGTTAGGATGGATGGATGTGCGTTTGTAACACCTTCATGCAAAAATTTCTGAACCGATCTAAATGAAATTTGACAGAAACATAGATTGTAGTCTGGAATAACACAGTCTACTTTTTATTAACTTACAACGTGGGCAGAGCCGCAGGTGGACCCTAGGCAGCGATATTATTGAAAGTACTATGAAAAATCATTATATAACATTCCACTCGCCCCAGCCAAGAACAAAAGGACATTCCCCTTACACCTTCCTTATTAGACAAAAATACGCATTTCAGCATGTTGGGCAGTCGAGCCCACCTCGACCCACCTCGACCCACTGCGACCCGCCGAGACCCACCCAGGGTTGAGTTTAATTAACGGTCACTAAATTAAGCCACCCTGAATTCTGCTTGCAAGCAGTTTGATGCGAGAAAGTGCTTCGCTGCAACTTGATGTAAGAAGTGGCTTAATATAAATCAGGGGTCATATGGATATACAATTTTGGATATGGATACGTGAATATTAGTTATTTCAGATATTTTTTTTTCAATACTTAAATTACGGATACAGTTTTTGTAATATCTGCTAGTTTCGGATACTTTCAACTACAGATATGCATAACGATCCCTATCAGTTAGAAACAAAACTATGATTGCGTTACATTGATATTACGAATATATAAACGAAATATCCGAAACTTTTATAGTAAAAGTCAAATTACATTATTTATAGTAGAGAATACCTAACCTAACGCCACACTCAGAGTCGTAAATAGTTTCTTAAAATACTCCTTAGTACAGAATCTTCACACATAATCTTTTATAAGTAGCGATTAAAATACCCGTTAACGACTCACAGTACTTATCACAGGTTTCTCTATAAAAATACATACATACATACATTCATCTTAACACATTCTACTTAAACTAAGTAGGCCAAGACAAAAAAAGAGGAATAAAACTGCTTCTTACTTAAAACAAAATTAATTCATACATATATTATATTAGTCAACACCCATTGCTTTGCTCGCGTGATAGGTACGTTGATAAAAAGTATTCTACACTATAATCTACTTGTGTGCCAAATTTCATCCATATCGAGTCAGTAATTTTTGCGTGGAGTACCAAAAATCTATCCAACCATCCATACTCATAAACTTTCGCATTTATAATATTAGTGGTAAGGAGTATTCAAGTATGGTTACAGATAGAGTTTTATTTCGGATATCCGATAGTTTCGGTTACGATTAGGCTCTATAACATCCCTATACAGTAGTTATGCTAATGCTCCGTGGCGAATTCAAATATAATGAAGTATTTCTTGTTATGAAATGATATGTCATTATTAATCATTTTATAATTTGTGTTTATTTTCCGATGGCTTAAGTTAAGCAACTTAAGCAACGCTATAATGGTCGTTGAGCCTAGAATACTGACAGCGTTCAGATTCGACTGACGCACAGGATTTGGGTCCAGACAAAGAGAAAATATTACCCTCCGGAAAGCTCGAAAGAGAGGTGGCAGGTGGCTGCGCTTATGTGGTACTCACGATTGACCTAGATGCCTTACGTACTTATCGATACTTTTTTTGTGCTAAGTTTGAACAGAAAGACTAGGAGGTTTAGTCATGATTTTTTTACAACGAAACTCCAATTTCAAACAAACACTTTCTTTAACATTCTCAACCATATAACAATAATACAAATTTAGTACAAAAAAGTGTAAAATTCAAATTACACATGTTAATTAAATTTTACAAAAAAATTACATAATATTTGTTGGTGTATGAAAGCAAACCTAAAGCAAAATTAAGAATTATAATGGTTAAACCAATTAATCAACAGCTAGGTGATTAAGGCCTTGTATGAGTTCCGCATCGGCTCAAATATTAAATGATGGAAATATCTAGTAGCAATCATTTGATTATGATAAATAATTATAATAAATATCTTTGGACAACTCACACACGGCCATCTGACTCCAAACTAAGCGTTAGCTTGTGCTATGGTGAACAGACAACTGATAAACATACATATATACTTTTAAATACATACTTA
>DWJZ01009350.1:0-10769 GCA_018249125.1 Asbolis capucinus
CAGTTTCTGGCATGAAATTATTCTATAACCGTATATAATGTCAAAAATATGCTGTATTTCATCTAAATTGGTCCACTGGTTTCTAAGTTGCCATACAAATTTTAACCTATTATCCCGTAAGAACTAAGCTATTTCCTGGGATAAAACCTATTATACAATCATTCTCGAGTTTTAAACTACGACTATGCCAAGTTTCATCTAAATCTTTGTAGTGGTTTTTGCGTGAAACTCGATTAGACAGACAGACAATTAATCCAAAAAAATATATTGATGTCTATATCGATAACAAAGCCTCCCTGCATCAAAATTTTAAAAAAATATTTAATATACCGAAAGGACCCTGTTTAGAATTACGGATTTACCCCGTGAATTAAGAGAGTTATGGAATATTTATACTACTGTTTTAAAAAATTTGGCCAAGTATTGGAAAGAAGCTGTATTAGCTGTAGACGTACATACATAAATGGTTTCGCACTAACGTGAAAAATCTTTTAAAAATACCCTTCGGAATTATCAAAATATTTCGTTCTTGACATTAAATTAAATAAATCGTTTTACTCGTAGATACTATTTTATTACAAACATAATTAGACTCTATCTTATATAAGAATTTATTTTATGTGCATATATATTTATATTTTAACATATAATACCACTTTAGTAGAAAATTAATAATAGTTTAATGTTAGTCAGAATGCGTTTTAATATTTTTTCGAGGACATTATAAATATCTATTTTACTTAGTTAACTGAAATGCCGCTAGATGGCGGTGTTACTAATCATACACCGACCAACCTAACAGGTACTAAAGTCCCTATGATTTAAGGACTATAATTATGTATAATACATCAGAACATCGAATGAGGTTGACTAACACCCATTACAATAAAAAATATCCTTCAAAACACTCAGAACAAAAAACATCAAACAATCACGTAGAATCACGTACTCTACGTGGTTTTTGTTACGTAAACATTAATAACCAGAAGTCGTTATTTAAGAGTACCGTGCACCTATTCGTAATCCATCGATTCCCAAACATTCTTGTGCTTTCAAATTCACCTGTCAAACGGAACCTATCAAACATATCAAAAGCATTCTTATGAAAGGTTTTTTAAACTGGATCGAATCCTACTAATATTATAAATGCGAAAGTTTGTGAGAATCGATGGATCGATGGATATCTGTTACTCCTTTACTGTATGCTATCTACTTTATGTAGGTTTTTTTATCAACATAACACTCGAGCGAAAGATGGCTAATAATAGAACTGTAACTTTTTTTCACATATTACAAGTTAATGCTTGACCACAGTCCCACTTGATGGTAAGTTGCGATGTAATCTTAGATGGTAAAGCGCATTAACTTAGAACAAGCCTATGCCCTCTCGACTTGAAGACGCTTACATTATACATCAGCCGAAACACATATTCCTATCGTATAAGAATTAAATATCTTTTGCAAAATCTCGATGTGGAAACTTCCAAATAATCACAGTAGAGCATAATAAAGTTTGAGAAGCGCTGATCTACGCAGTCGCCAGCGACGGGAATAAATAACTTTTTACTCAGAATTTCGTAAAAACATAACAATTGTTCGACGTATGATAAAAAACATTTGAAAAGAAATAGATCTATGAAAAGTTATAGTTAGAATTCCACTTACAGATTTTGAAATTAGATTTATCGAGTTTGATTCTGAGAACTAGAAAACACTGAAAATAGATTCTTCAGGCCAAATTGAATCTTAAATAAAAAATACTAAAATACCCATACCATACAAATGGCTGTATGACGGGAGGCATGGACTTATGGTCAACACAAGACTCTAGAACAAACATTTATCTAACACAAAAATACTACTCCGGCCGCGATTCAAACCTGAGGTCTTTTTTTCGTAGGCCTGAGTATAAGTTAGAAGGCCATTATTTTTATATAGATGATCCATACTGATGTTAGGAAAGTGAAAGTCTGTGTGTTTGTCACTCTTTCACGTCGAAACGAATTGACGGTAGACATGTTTTTTTATGTGAAGTTAGTTGATGTTCTGTAGAGTGACATAATCACCCTTGGCACCACGCAAGCCGTGGGCAGACCCTATTATCCAATAAGTGCTAAACATTATAACTAAATTAAATACTACTACTCTAAAAATTTATATTCATTTATATACATTACATATAAGAGCTTATGGATGGATAAGTAGAATAAGTCGTTACCACAATTTACAACGTGCAATGAAAACGATAAGTACATAATACGTCACAATAAGGTCATGTTATATTATCACTTACTGTAATGTATACCATTAAATCGCCAATCATGCATAAAATAGACATTTATAATAAATTAACAGTTTTGCTGTCCGTACTATATCTAGGTCTTTGATACAATGCCTGTATTTTTTATGCTTTAAACAGGCAAATACTCAAAGCTCAAAGCATCTGTCCTAATCCTAATGCAGGTATGCCGACCCACTATTGAGCATAGGTCTCTTCTCTGACTGAGAAGACTAAAGCCATAATCCACCACGGTGACCCAAGTGCAGATTGGCAGACTTCACACACCTTTGAGTTTTGCAAACTCCCCGGCATGCAAGTTTCCTCACCATGTTTTCGTTCATCGTTATAGCGAGTTAGATTTAAATGCTTAAAACGCACATAACTCCGACAAGTCAGAAGTGCGCGCCCTGGAATTCAAACCCGGAGTAGGAGGCCAGATTCTTAACTAGGCTATCATCGCTTATTGTATAATGTTTTAATATTACAAGCTTTAATTTAACCTGCAGAGTTTATATATTGTTATGTTAGTGAACATATTTCTTTGTTACTTGGTTTGGGTCAAATCTCGCAAGTTTGTAGACCCACTTCTTACACTACGGAGCTGAAATTTTGCAAAATCTCTCTTTATCTCTGTGATAAAAATCAGTGGGTTCAATAGTTTCTGCGTGAGAGAGGAAAGACGAATAAAAAAAATTACGTTATGTGATTAGATGCCAACATTGCAGTTTAAAATGTAATATACAACGCAATTGACCCTTTAAAAAGAAATCGACCTACTTTTCAAACTTCGACACAACCAAATTTTAGGAACAATAAAAACGCCTATTCACTCTTAACTTAACCTTCGTTGAAGTGTACAGCCAAAATAACCATAATGGGATGTTTCGAAACACACACATACATCGGCCTAACGATGTATTAATGTACACGAACTCATCAATCAATATATTTACCGTGATGTGGAACTTGCTTAGAACAAATTACATTTATATGAGTCGAAACTAATCTTACTGTTATAGAAATAATATTATATGAAGCTTTATTATAATATACAATAAATTTGTAACTGATCGTTTTCCGTTCATTCAGACTGAGTTAAACTGGTGTCTGGTGTTTCAAGTTATAAATAAATAAATATCTTCGGACAACTCACAGACGACCATCTGAACCCAAACTAAGAATTAGCTTATACTATGGTGATCTGACAATTGACAAACATACATATATATTTTTAAATACATACATAGATATTTACACCCAACACACAGAACAAACATTTCTGCTCATCACAAAAAAGTTTGACCTGAGTGGGAATCGAACCCACGACCTTCGGTGTAGCAGTCAAGTTCACTAACCACTAAACCAACCGGTCTGCCGGGTTATATCGTTTTTGTGCCAATTTATACATTTTAAAATACAAACTTGAATGTGTTCTAAATTCTTTTCGAATCGTTTTTGGCGTAGTGTCTGGTTCGATTACCAGCCGAAGCAAATGTATATATGACAAAAAACAAATGTATTATTTGCTTGTAATGTTTTTTATACATTACATGTAGGTGCCGATCGAGACACAGAAAATTCTTGTCATCCTTCCAAGTTATGTCTGTGTGTGTGACATTATCAAACAGTATCATTAATGTGTTATTTGTTATGTATTGAAATAAAATGAGGAAGAAGTTATAACGATAATAATATTACATCAATGTTAGTTACATGAAATGATGTTTATAATTAAGAGCCGTTTGCGAGTTATTCCATAGATAAATATATTAAACACGCATACTCTCACACTAGAAATGAAATGAAAAACTGAAATGAAAACTTTTTTTCGTCTTAGGAACCAAAAGTTCACTTAATGAAAGTCAAAATTTTACAATACAAAGACCTTAAGTTATAAATGTTCTTACAATATATAAATATATATTTAAATTAATTCTTTGACAAAGACAATCTCGATAGACAATACCTATCTATGTACATACGCTAGTGTAGGCCGGAAGGAAAAAACACCGGCATAAAAAATTCCCTTTACTTCCCTTTACTCTTTTTAATAACAAGATTAAAATGTATTACAAAAGTTTATACTAGCCCGATTGGAAGTGAAAGCAGAGCGAATCATTTCCATGCATTCTTATCATTTAAAAATTTTCTATGCTCGTGCAGGATTCGAACTTATACCCTCTTCTTTGTAAAGTAAAACTAACTTGTTTTATAAACTAAAAACATTCGAAGTTGACTGAAACGGATAAAGGAACACAGCATCAACCACACTAAAATTGAAAATTGGACAAAAAAAAATTATGAACGATGTGCCGCGGAGGATACTTTAAAATTGTCCCTGTAAATTTAAAGGTCGTCAATCACCTAACAATTTCTCCTTTCACAAGAAAGGAGAACGAGCCACAACTCCGGCCGTTTAAGCCTACCTGAATTTTTGGTGACGCATATACCAATTCTAAGTAGAGTCAGCGAAGCGATGCAGTTCGCTAACCAAGCCGTTAGATGAGTGACGACCATTAAACATAGAATGAAACATAACTTAATATAGCATAGGTTATAAATCGTAGCCTTGTTACTCGAAGGCACAAGGCAATTTGTTGTATGATTTATTTCGTTACGCACATTGTTAGACGTAATCGAATTGGTTACATTGCAGATTTATATGATCATAAAACAAATGTATCATCTATTTTTTTGACTAATAAATGAAATAAACTATAAATTGTCGTTATTTGTAGCTATCTTGAAATATGTAGTTTACTATTATTTCGGTACTCACGATATGCATTTTGTACCTCAATATTTGACCTACAGTCGGTGTAAATTCGACCTGGAATTTTTACTGTACAAACTTGTCGTAATTGGAAATCTATAAAAACTTCCTGATCGAATATACTTATATGGGTCAACTATATATAGAAAATTAGATTGGACTGACAGTTGAAGAGATTTTATAAAATATTCTTAGCTATAAGAACATACTCCGTTAAATTATGTATCAAATAAACTGGTATTATTAATGAGTAAAGGAGGCGGTGAACGTTAATCATCCATGTCTGTCTGCTCGTTTGCCTGCTTATCACATAAAACAAGAAAAATATTTCCATCTGATCAGGGCTATTATACCACAGATTGTGAACTAGGATCCCACAGATTAGGAGCTAGGATGCCACAGACAAACACGTCAAACATATGACACCTTTTATTCGTCTGGGGGTGTGATACATACCGAATATAATTTAAATAACCTTAAGCCTTATATGTGCTAGCTAATGTAGTCGCATCTTCCTTATTACCTGTAATAAAAAAAAAAACATGATTAATATCTAAAATCTGTATGAATCACGCCACATACTTCAATAGTATATCCTTACCTAAAGAAATACAAAAATACTTTGAATTCAAGTAATAATGAAATTTAATACTGAACATTCAACAATACCGACCGTAAGTAGTCCCAAATTCGATTCCTGGCCGAGGCATTTATGGAACAGATATTTGTTCTCTGGCTCATGGATGTTATTTGCATTATCGGTGCCGCTAGCGACATCCAAAATCAAAAACGCAGCGACTAACTATTAGAACGAGTAGAAAAGTCGCAGGGACTATTTACAGCTAACGATTGCTTATAGACAATTTATCGAAACGATGTTCTGTTATTGTAGTATTTGAAAATATGTATTTGTAAATGTATCCTATTTTTATTCCCTATATGTATACTACTTTTAAATGAGCATGAAACAACATAAAGAATAACACGGTACTTATTCAGCTGGCTGAATAGATTACTAAAATCAGGTAAATTAGGCTAATATACAAAATGCATACCTATTATTAAATAAAAATGTAGATATGGAAAAAAATTGAGATAAATCCTTTAAACAAAGTAGTGTACGAGGTTGTGTGAATAAGTTGTGCAATGGACTGTAAAATATGTATTTATTTGTACTATTACACTGTATTCAAAATTATGAGGGACGACAACGCGCGTCGCCGGTCGACCCGTTCGGTCTCGCGGTCTGGCCAAGTCTGGCGGTGGCGCCAGGGCCCCGGCCGTGCTTCGCCTCGTAGGGATGCGCGTGCGTTTTAGTGATGTTCCCTAGAGGCCGTAACACTGGTCGACTTACATTAAACTCTGGATCTGCTAAATGAATATGCTGGATGTGTGGCCACGATGGTTTAATGAATGTTCTGTTTGGCAGTCCCTTAATTAAATTGTTCATAATTGTAACGTTGGTTTTCAATGTAAAATTATTATATATCGACTGTATTTCTACATTAATCATTCCTTTTGAATTATTTTCTGTTTCTCTGACACCATAAATAGTACCTCTGCATTTTCGTCTTTTTAATATCTGAGCCGCGCGCTCGTTTATCAAAAAAATTTGTTACTTTTGTTAACTGGTAAATGGTAATGGTAACTGGTAATGGTAAATGGTTGGGAAAACGCGGCGCCCGAGTGGCTGCTGGTCACGTACTGATCCTTTACTATGAAGTAATGTATTAAATTTGTCTGACGGTGCCAAAATGTATTACTGCTGAGCTGTTGTTCGGTGTTACTCCGAACGGCAGACATTACAAGTTTAATCCCGTATTTATTCGGCTTATTTGGAACGTACATCCTAAAGGGACATCTTCCACGAAACTCAACAAGCTGTTCATCTACAGTTATGTATGTTTTGCCATTGTATGCGTATATGTGTAAACCTATCAGTATGTTCACCATCATTACCAGTGTTCTGGTGTTACGCCATTTGTCAGAATCATCAAGGTTTGACGGTTGTGTGAATCGCAGTGCCATTAGAATGATCTCAAATCTTTGGCGACTCATTCCAAAAATTTGCAGGAGGAAATATTCCATCGGAGGTCGTCTTCCAGTAGGCTCATCGGTCTGGCAATTCTTGAAGAGTCATAGCATATAATATACCAAAAAAATGTATAATTCCTTTTCGTTCAATAGTTTCTGTCTTGGGGGAAACGGGTACTGCTGCCTACATGGGCTATGTGAGGGTCCTGGTTCAGCAACTGTTGCAATTTGCAACAGCTGGTCACCACATTCCATCAGGAATTGTGAGAATCGTGGGCGGCGGAGTTGAGACCTTGATTTATTGTAAATGACATAAGCGTTTACCATTGCTCTTGCTACCAAGTTGAAAAACATCTTTTTCCACCACTTCATGCTCTTTCTATTCAAAGAGTAGTAAGACACATGCTGGTCATTCAGATCTGCACCAATTTTGTGTTGGTTGTAATCAAGTACACAATCTGGTTTCAGCCTTTTGGTCACACCAACACCTTTGACTTTCGCCTCCACCTCTGTCCAGCTAGCTCCATGTTTCGTAGTGAGCATGAGTACATCACGCTTATCCTTCCATTTACAAGCGGATAGATTGGCCCGGTGACAAAAGGCCATTTCATCTTTCTCCAACGGTTGATGACGCTTTCGAGTCGCCTATGTAGGGAACCATGCGCAGTATATAACCTGTTTCCGCGTCGCAGAGCATGTACACTTTCATGCCATATTTATCGGGCTTATCTTTATTATATACTCTGAAGTGCACTCGTCCCCTAAACCCGCAAGTGCCCTCATCGATAGTCAAATTCTCATTGGGATAAAAACACTCTTGGCACAACCGACATAGCCCATCAAAAAAAGGTCGGAGTTTGAAAAAAGCGTCGTACACGGGATCACCACGGGGTTTGTAGTTTGCGTTGTCATTTAGATGGAGACAACTGTATATGGCTCGGAATCTGTTTCTATTCATGTGTTTCCCGGCGAATGAAGTGGCTAATATTTCTCATGTAGACCAGTATGAATCAAAACTTTCCTTGTGAACAAGCGACATATGAATCACGATAGAAAAAAAAAATTTTTGTTCAGATTTTTTTACAGCTTTCCATTCGTACAACATACTGTCAGGTTTTAGAATGCCTTTTCTTGCTTGTTTGGTCTTCATTTGAGCTGCGTAACGGTTAGTTACCATCTTGAGAGTGTTCCAAAAAGAATCGGAAAAAAAAATTGAAGAACAGTCCAACTGTGACGAACTATCATCTATTGGAGCCAATACTCTAGATACTTCTTGAAATACTGGATTTTCTGGCGGTTGTTCCAATGCTTGGTATGACCATCCATTTCTCGTAGGGAAAATGTTGCTGCTGATGTGCAGGTACCGCCGCCGCGTCCGCGGGTAGCCGAGCGCGCCGTCGCGCGACCGCGACCACGGAACAATCTCGTATTTCTTCGAAGTGTACGACCCCGTCTCCGTCCGTGTTCCGGTTCAGATAAGTTGTCTGACTTGTCATCATCAACATCTTGTCGATTTTGAACCAATACAACCTCTTGTAAGTCTTGAATAAGGTCTGTAAAGAGAAAAAAAACAATAAAAATATGTATGACGCAAAAAGGCTAAATTTCTACAAAAACAAACCACTAAAACACAATAATTTACCTTCAATTTGACTATCAGGGGCTTCTTCAACGTCCGAATCGTCATCGTCCATCAATGCGTCAAGAATTTCGCTTGAATCGAGCCGATAAGCACGCCGTAAAGTCGACATTTCGCGCCAAAATTCGTAGACGTGCTCTCGCGACAGCGGCGTCGGAGCACTGACCCAGCGCGCCAATTCATCGCTTGTTTCACTCACAACAAGCGACCTACCTCAGTGAATCGAGCATATGTTCGTAGCTAAAGCATCACACTCTTTCGGGGATACACGCGGAACACGGACCCAGGACGTTGTTTTAAAATAAACATTGTGAAAGTCAGACACGTACTGAAGACGTGATCAGCATCCTGGGTTAATCAACGCTTGATGTACTCAGCGCGTGATCGGCTGTTAAAGTGTTAAAATTTTATTAATTCCCAAAAAAACGTATTAATATTTATTTAAAGTTATTCTGACATAGATTCTGTTTCATCTTCCGTTTCGCCATCGGAACTGGAGTCGGAGTTGTTCTGCAAATTTATTGTGAAATGTTTGATAATATCATCGAACTTACTATCCCGATCCCAGTAAGTATTTTAAATTTTTTGGACATGATCATCATATCTCTGCCATTTTTCTGTTGTGAACTCCGAAAACAATTTGGTCAATATGCTTATCTTTTCATCTAGTGAAGAATTAATATGGTTTTGGGCTATGTTATTTTTAATATCAGCCCAAACCAATTCAATGGGATTTAAATCTGGATGGTACGGCGGTAAACGGAGAACAGTATGGCCATAGGCTTTCAGCAGTTCGTCAATTCTATACAGGGTTTCTTTTTGTGTAGCATCGATAGAAGTTGCAGTTGAGCTTTTCTCATGGTTTTTGAAAATACAACATTGTGGCGCCGTAACCAGTCCTACATTTCAGTTTTGAGGCTTGCTGTGGTTGGCTACTGCTCAACCAGAACGCTGTGGTATGTCGCATTATCATTCACCACAATAGAATTCGGTAGCAACTTTAAATTTTTTATCCACTCACTTGTAAAAAGTAGACCCGTTTATACATATATCCATGATAGTCGCCGGTCTAAGTATCTGATTTGAATATCGTTAATGCACCATCAACCAAACCATTTCGACACCCAGCGTGAAGAATTACCAAACGCCGTCTTTTTTTTGAAGAATTAAATTTTAATTGGCCCAAATTTTCAGTTGATGAATTACCCGCTTTTACTATATTTCTTACGGTTTTTTCGCAATATCACGTAGCATTCGCCACAATTTTAGCAATATTTGCATCACTTTTAAATTCAAAACTTTCTTTGTCTGCTTTTCTTTTCTTAAAATACTCGGCCACCTTAAAATTATGTTCACACCACGAGATAACGCACGACCCATCTTGCAATTTAATCTCTTGTGCATCTGACACACAGAGTCCGCTACAAGTGACACTAGCTACGTAAGCGTTGGCGGCCGACTGACACAACGGAACGGTCGGTACCCTCCCCCGCCTCGCCGCGCGCACCTAAGGCGCGGTACAGCGGTTGCGGTCAAGCTTTAGTAGAAAAAAGTTTGCTCAAACTACAATTAACGAAACGAATTACGAATGTGTAAACGTACGTTGTCATTTGTTTGTGTCATTGCCACATCATAGTTTATTAGTACTCTGTGCAATTTTATATATTTTTCCAGTTTGATCGTCTCACCTGTCAACTCGATACAGCATTTGTTTGCACGTCTATAACTGATTTATTGCTATAAAATATTTTGTGTATTTTTTGCGAAAAGGCGCCTAATTCATAATGTATTATATAGTAAGAGTGCAGGCGAATATTTAATGTCGTTTAGAACTTCGTAACGGTCACATGTTCAAAGTAACAATTTGAGCTTGTCGTATTTGGGATAAAAATAAATAGCTCGAAGTGATTATAATGTTACAGCAGAGGGTTGGGGATAGTAATAAGCTGGTTTGTGTAGATGGTTTCTTTATTTAAAACTTACTTCAGGATAACCACAGGCACCAATGTCTCTGTACTAATTTCGCAACACTCACGTCACTA
>DWJZ01009351.1:0-10767 GCA_018249125.1 Asbolis capucinus
GTTGGTAAACAGTGGCTTATGTATTATTCCAGACTATAAACTACCTATGTGCTAAATCCCACACAATTACATGCAGTAGTTTTTGTGTGAAAGATTTCCAAATATCCATCCATTACTCGGAGTACATAAATAACTTATATGAACTTTGCAATCTCCAGAACATCACAACACCCGACACATGACACCCAACGACATCTATTTATAAAAATTGTTAGCTTGTTAAAATTTATTAAATTTATATATAGTTAATATAAATTCTGAAATAACAACAGAACAAAGTAATATAAAAAAAATTATCATGGTAATTCAAAGTGTAATTCAAAATAAATCTCGACGAAGTTAACAAACTGATTAATGTTATAAACTTAAAAATACTTTGAATTTCAACTTCGTAATCTACCATTAATTTCATCCTCAATTCGTTAACACGCCTAATAACTTAAGTTAAGTTAAACCTACATAACTAATTAAAGATTATCTTAAGCGTTAAAGAAATTAAAATGTTTAATGTCACCAGTAATATATACTTGTCATCACACTTAATATGAAATGAAAAATATACTCTTAATAAATTTTGTGTTCATTAAGGAAATAAATCCTACTAATATTTTGGCATGATGTTTGTTACTCCTTCACGCATAAACTACTGGACCGATCTGGATGAAATTTGGCACAGTGATAGATTAGAATTTGGAGTAACAGAAAATTGCATTTTATCAACGTGTATGTACGTTTATGCAGGCACAGCCACGGGCGGAACAAAGTTAATATTTGAATTAGTATCCAGTGTGTTGAATTTTATTTCGTTTGAAATGTATTAAAGTACAGGTTTTGATAATGTTGGTCTGATTATGTTTAATTGTTCTGTTTAAATTTGATGTGTTTCTAATAAATTTCAAATTTTATTTCCTGAAAACTTTCAGATGTTAAGTACTTGTATTTTTTAATAATGTTCGCTAAAACTGACTGGTTCCCCAACATTGGTACTATAATATTCATAATAGAATCCGTAATAGGCATTTGTTTGAAAGATATATTGTAAATATATGAGGTGTGGGTAGTATACTATAAACTGAACTGTCTATAAATAGTTCCAGTCCTAAATTTAACTGTCTCAGTAAAATTACTATTGACTTCTACGATTTATTCTTGTATGTAACGAAGAGCTGACTTCAAAATAATAGTCAAATAGTTAACGAAATGCCTCGCCATTAACCTCCTCAGTTTTACTTTTCGTTAAGTGACTATTCCAGGGATATCAAAGAAAACGAAATATTAAAATAAAAACAATTTAGTGTTTATTTGTATGGCGTTAACAAACTTCGTCTCCTATAATACATCGTTGGTAATGACATCGATTCAGAATTATTCACTAATATTTACAAAGAGGTGCGACATCGCTTACAATATAGGCAACTAATTTACAAAATACTTAAACAACTACAATTGGAATCAATAAATAAAATACGCAGCATGTGCGTAAAGCGAGGAAAACACGGGTCCGAGGATCAAACATGAAACTTAACAAAATGACAGTACACAAGAAACAAAGTGAGAAATAACACTTAATGCCTTAACTACGCATCTTAATATAGAGAAACCTACGGGCAATAATCTCTTTTTGGTACCAATCTCACTTCACATAACTGACGAATCGGCGATTAAATTATATATATGAAAACGCGTCGAAAACAAAAATCACAGTTTAATAAACTTACACCGCAACCTACCAACGGTCCTACCAATACCTTCCAACGTATGTACAAGCCACTGATATGAGACGCACTCGGTTTATAATTCTCGACTAAGCGTAACAATAAATAATGTTCAAATCTTTTCGGTAGATACCGTCCATAGCACTGATCTTCTTCACTGTTGCCAAACCTCAAAACGAGTTTCAAGGTAGGCAGGTTGGTCTTCAATATATGACGGAGACCGGCCGCCTCAACTGGTCGTCGTGGGGGCTGTGGGTTGGAGTCGCCGGGGACACTGGCGAGGACGGCGCCGCTCCGTACTGCGGGAACAGCGCTGAGGAGAAGGGCTTCGGCGGCGCCGTCGGAGTAGTGTACAGCGACGAGTAGAACGAAGACACTACCGCAGCCGCTGACGATGCCGTCGGCAATTTTTCCGCCGTCGGAGCCATCAATTTGGAGAACTGCAGATGATCCAGCTGGTGCGGGAAGTAAGGTGGCACGGCAGGGTAGGACAGGGCATCGAGATGTCCGACTCCAGGAGCTGGTCCGGCGAAATACGGCAGAGGGAAACTCGGGAACGCTCCAGCACCCGGGGCGCCACCAGGCGTCGGGGGCTTGGGCTTCCTGCGCGGCCTGTACTTGTAATCTGGATGCTCCTTCATGTGCAGCGCTCGCAGTCTCTTCGCTTCGTCGATGAACGGTCTCTTCTGCATTTCGGATAACAGCTTCCATTCGGCTCCGAGACGCTTTGAAATTTCCGAATTGTGCATCTTCGGGTTGTCCTTCGCGATTTGCCTGCGCTGAAGCCTCGACCACACCATGAAGGCGTTCATGGGTCTTTTAATATGGCCTTCGGACTGCGGTGAGGACGCGGGCAGCGGCTGCGGCGCGCTCGGATACTCCGGCAGCATCCCGGGATGCATGGAAAACGCGTACGGATGATGACTTAAAGTCGACATGTCGGTTGAATTCAAGTGCAATTAAAGTAAAGTTCAATCAGAGCATGAGCTCTGTGATATGGCACAATGTATGAGCGCGGACGAGGAGACGATTGTGTCGCGTCGAAGTCGGGCGGTAGACTGGCTGCTCGAGCCGGCGCTCGCGTGCGTCTCGACCGTGGAGAGGCGCGGCCTGGGGCGGCGTACCCCGTACCAATGGGGGCCGCGCGTGTAAAGCCTGCGCCCCTCCTTAACGAACCGCTCTCCTTCTCTTTCACTTTCCATAGCACCGATACGCTCCTCTCGCTCGCATCGATACCCCGTGCCGCTGTGCGGAACGGTCTACAGCTGTTTGGAGGCACGTCGCGGGCTCAACGCGACTTTATGCATGATATAACCGGTGTAATAGAACGCCGCTTTAATTTTTACTTCTATTTCATAGTTTCCTTCATTATGAACGAGAAACGTTTGCGTATAATTTTCTTATTTTAATATTTGTATAGTCCTGAGAATAGCTATTGAAATCTAGACACAAAGCGTCCTCAACTGCTCTCTATGTCTTTCGTTTATCGCTGTCTCGTCATTCAGTACGCAGGTGGCTTATCAATGGGAACCACTTGACACCATTTCTGAAATAAAGTATTCTTTGGGATTGTACCAACATTTGACATTCTTCTGAAGGTTTATAGATATCTCTATATAAGTAGGTTTATTATATGACGTTTCAAGATTCATCAAGATTTTTCAGATGTTATAAGTGAAGTTTGAAGGTACTTTAAAGTTTGTCAATATTTCTATGTATGATACAGATCTATACAATTTAGAAAAACAGCTAATATATCAGCCTGCTATGTTGTCTGTAGGTAATTGACTACCTCGGCTATAAGCAAACTGTTACAAATTATTTAAAAGTCAGATTTGTGGTTTTACCTCGGTTTAGGTGGAAATTACGAACTGAGAGAGCTATGGAGAAGTAAAAAAGAAAAAAATTTTAAGTATGTTAGTGGTTTAATTAAAAAAGTTTTAATTAGTATAACAAAGTCGCTATTTCAGTCAATCTGTTCCTAAAAGTAAACAGTAGCAGTAATTTTATTCTTTTCTAATATAGTTTCTAAGTTGTTACCAACACATGAATCTTGTTGTCCGGAATTAAGAAGTTGAATTTGAATTATAGATATGAATTTCATTCAAACATTCATTCGTTTAGTCGCTTTTTTATTTTTACATAATCTCAATTCTTTTTTTTTGCATATTATAAGTTAATGCTTGACTACAGTCCCGCCTGATGGTAAATGGCAAAGTAGTCTTAGATGGTGAAGCGCAATAACTTAGAAGAAGCCTGTTCACTCTCGTCTTGACGACGCCTACATTATAATTCAGCGGAAGCACAGACGCTTGTAGAATCCGTTTTATTTGTCTAATTGTTGTAATGGATACAATATATGACCACAATATTAACCATATAACCAATTTCTCATTCACCACCACATTATACATACTTTATAAATTGAACAGTGTTTAATAATATCTACGTTAACATAAAAAATAGCAACTATTTGACGTACAAAACGTTTTTAAAGTCTAATATAAACTCACTCACTCCTTCTCCAATTGAGTCGAGTTTACTCCACCACGCTGCGCCAATACGAATTGGACAAGGGGTAGAGGAGTGTAGGAAGTTTTAAGGACTTTATAATCTAACGATAACAACCAAGACCGATGGTTGTCCGTGCCCTCCGAAGCACGGAAGCGCTCATGAAACTCACCACTAATAGTCCACATCTTACCGACCGCCCCTGGTCTTACTTAACTTTTTCGATAGGTTACTATCAATGCAAGCCGGGCTATACTTTTCGAACTTTTTTTAACGTATAACTCTACGAATAGTTAGTCGCATTGTCGCATATGAGAGTGACCATTGTCGTCAGGGGTGCGGTTTGATTGTCAATGGGGAGTTAAAGCCTTTTCATACAAATTATAAATATTATTTTAAATTTTAACTAAGAAATTTATTTGTTTACTGTAAGTCTTTATGTAAAGTCAAGAATAAATACGCTTCTGTTTAGTTGTGTAAGAATTCTTGTTTTATATATATGTAATTATTTGTTGTAGGTATGTATATTAGTAGGAGTAAATAAGATTAATTGTAGAACTGAAATTTATAATGAAAAACAAGGTTTATTAAAAATATTTAAAAATACAAGCTTTAATTATAAAGGGGCCATAGTCTACCACGCTGGTCAAGTGGGGTTGGACTTCACACCTATGAGAACTTTATGAAGAACTCTCGGGACAGGTTTCCTCACGATGTTTTCCTTCACCGTAGCAAATGATAACTAATACGCACGTAACTTTGAAAATTAGAGGTTAGAGAGAGCAGGACTCGAACCCTGGACTTCTCATTCGAGACCAACCAACTACTAAGCTATCACTGCTTTTATAGTCTTATTTGACAGGCCGCTTGGTCTAGTGGTTAGTGAATCTGACTGACCCGGAGGTCGTGGGTTCGATTCCCACCCAGGTCAATCTTTTCTGTGATGAGCAGGAATGTTTGTTCTGCGTTTCTGGGTGTGTAATAGAAATATCTATTTAAGTATGTATTTAAAAGTATATATGTATGTTTTTCAGTTGTCTGATCAGATAGTACAAGCTAACGCTTAGTTTGGAGTCAGATGGCCGTGTGTGAGTTGTCCAAAAATATTTATTTACAAAAACTAGTTATACTATAACATAAATACATAAAATACTTTTTAGGAGTCTGTTGTATTTACAATAACGAATGTCGTGAGATATTATAATCTCGACACAATTATCTTCAGTTGGCGGTCATGAACAAAGCTCAGTAACAGAACGACTACCATAAAAATATTAGACACTAGAATTCCTTCCATTATCCCATACTCGGCTCTATAACGACTTAACAACACCATACCGCAGTTTAAAATGAACCTAGACACTTTGTAATACAGTTTAAATTGTATTAGTAAAGTATTCCGCAAGGTTTTGTGGTATTGTTTCCATAACTATGGCGTTCTTAGAATAGTCTGAAGATGCTATAAAATAATTGTATCCCACAATATATCTGTCGTTAATATTTTTATTGCAGCTGTTAGACTGTCTATAGGTACTATTTGTTTGTGTCTATGCCTTCATGGTTTTCATGTGTTTATGTTCATGCCTTGAAATAATAGGTAATATAGTACAATAAGCGGTGATAGCCTCGGTTGAGAATTCGGCCTCCTACTCGGGGGGTCCGGGTTCGAATCCCAGGGCCCGCACTTATGACTTTACGAAGTTATGTGCGTTTTAAGCATTTAAATGTCACTCGCTATAACGGTGAAGGAAAACATCGTGAGGAATCCTGCAAGCCGGGGAGTTTGCACAACTCTAAGGTGTGTGCGGTCTGCCAATCCGCACTTGGCTTGGTGGACTGTGCTGGCCTTAACCTTCTCATGCAGAGATGAGACCCGTGCTCAATAGTGGGCCGTGATGGGTTGAGATGATGATAGTATAATCAGATACAATAGATATCCATTTTGATAAGTATATACAATTAATGTGGGTTTACGGTGAAATAAAATCCTCTTTAGTAACAAGCGGTTTAATTCACACGCTTATCTCGTCCCACTGCTGGGAACGGGTATCCTGTCAATGTATGAGAGTGGCGTAGTCCAGGCTACCAGGAAAAAAACAATGTTTTTCGGGATAAGTTGTAAGATTTCATTACACAAAGAATTGATAAAAACATTCAGTTTATACATAAAAAACAAACAGACAGAACTTTCTTTTAACTAACTTAAAAATATTAAACTCTATTTATAAAAAAAAACAATTATTTAAAAAAGCTGAAAAAAAATAACTATTTTCTAAATACAACTTAAAATCGATCTAATGTTTTAAGTCCAGAACGTTACTAGTAGCTCCATCTATTGCGCTTCTTTGTAAACTTTAATGTATAGCCAACTATATTTGACTATGAGTTGCTAACCAATTCTTTGTTCCATTGTTTTTTCAATTTAAATTTACTGGTTTATTTGAAAACACAAAAAAATCGATTCTCAATTAAATCCAATTATGATTCTGATAAGATAATGTTTAAGTTTACACAGATTAGACAATTTGTCACAACGATAAAACTGTACCTTATTGGATTTAACTCCAATCGAAATATTCCGTATTTTTTATTATTGTAGAAGCGGCCATCTTTTATTAAGTGTAATTCTCAAACGACGTATGTACATACCTACATATTGTATATATGCGCTTCCTAATTAACGGTGTATTAAGAGTCAAAGCGTTCTTAGCTCAGCGGATTGTGTCAATTGGTCGGATTAATTAAGCAACTGCAAGTACCGCGAAGGACTGGAATAAGTTGACAATGTCGGTTATCCCGTTCGATTACAATTTATATGACTTCAAGTCAAGAGAGAATAGGCTTGTACTAAGTTATTGCACTTAATCATCAAAGACTTACCATCGGGAGGAATCGTAGACAAACGCAAAATTGTGTATGAAAAAAAAAAATCAGAGGATGTGTCACCAGTACTTTCGGTTATTATGGTTACATAGCAATTGTTAAGTCTTATCGAAAGCCTTTGAGTGGCATAAAACTTGGCCTGATACAAAACTTGGCCTAATAACTGAGAGGCCTAGAACACACCCCACCACCAGAGTTAGTAATACAACCAAACATAAATTAAAATTATCTTTCAAAAGCTATTCCCTATTGTCTTAGATTAAAACAAAATAAAAAATTTACAATGTACCCACAATAAAACTCTTAACTACCCGCAATAACTTTGTCGCACGCCGCCTGTCCGTCCGTCCGTCAATCCAAGAAACAAATTATAACTGTTATTGCAGTATTTATATTTTTATTGCTTTATGGATATTGCTTTTAACAAAGTTCAGGCTGCGATTCAATCCCTACAAAGGGAACCTAACCTAACCTTTAAAAATTTAAAGGCATAAAAAAACCACCAAACAAAGTATTGTCTAGAAAAGCCTATTACAATGTTAATGAGTATTCAAATGACAAAAAAAAACCTGGGATGACAAAAAGGCCTGGGATGACAAAAAGGCCTGGGATGACAAAAATGCCTGGGATGACAAAAAGGTCTGGGATGACAAAAAGGCCTGGGATGACAAAAAGTCCTGGGATGACGAAAAGGTCTGGGATGACAAAGAGACCTGGAATTAAATAAACTCTAATCAGGCTATCACTACACTTCCATGTATTACGTACATGGTGGTAGGTGGTGGTCAAAATGCTGCGCTATGCGATATGTGAATTACTTGCGACTGTTTGATACGGTTAATTTAATACATTTTCATATGCCCTGCACTCCGCTTAGCACGCGCCCCACAACCTGAGTGCCCGAGCGCCCGCTGGTTCATCATTTTATTATCATTACATATTATACTATTTTTTTCTAGATATTTATATAGCCTATGTCACTCAGTGATAATATTGCATTTTAATGGTGAAAGAATTTTTGAATTCGAATCAGTACTTTTTGAGTTTATTCATTACAAACATACAAAAATATAAAAATACAAATCTTTTCTCTTTATTATTAGTATGGATTAAAGTTGGAACCTGCCTTATGGATACGAGTACGAATGATTTTAATTTTTATACTATACTATTTGCCCGCGGCTTTGCTCGCGTTTTCATTTTAATCCTTTCAATGGTTAGCGCGTGAAGAAAACGCAACATCCTAACATATCAACGTGCACATCATCTTTTGGAACCTACAGTCGGGATAAAATCTATCCTATGTTCATTTCCTGGATGTGTTCTATCTCTGTGTTAAGTTGTATCTCATTCTATTTAACGGTTACTACGTGAAGGAATCCCATAAATTCCATATTTATATATTACCAAATCATCCCAAGGGAATTTACAACGTGGATAAAATCTATCCTATGTTCATTACTTGGATGAGGTCTATCTGTGAGTCAAGTTTCATCTTAATCCGTTCAACAGTTAGTGCGTGAATGAAATACATACATACAAACATCTTCACAACCTTTCACATTTATAATACTAGTAGGAAGTAGGATTAATGGATATTTTACAGGTTATTAATATCAATAAATATATATAAGGCGTAATTACCTATTCCCTGTTTGTACATACATATATAACATATGTATGTAGGTATATTTCGAAAATACTTTTTATATGGATCTTTGAAAAAAATATAGCCTTATATGAAGATTTTTTTAACCCTTTAAAATTGCTGTCACTGATACGGCTTCCGATTTGAATGTGGTTTTCAATGAATGTAATGGTACACGTTTGACATTTTACTGATCCTTAATTATTGTTTATATTATTATACCGGACTACATACTATAGAAATACACGTACAGGTCACTTGTGAGAACAGAGAGACAGACAGACAATAAATAAAAAAATAATGTTTTGGTCTCTATATCAAATCAAGACCGCCCGGCGTCAAATTAAAAAAAAAATGTTTTATAAACAGTTTTATTATAAGAATAGATAAACCAAATATATATATAAGAATAGATAAACCAAATATATTTTCATGATTAAAAAAATCGCAAATCAAAAAAAACTAACGCTTAGTTAGAAAATATTAAAATGTATGAGGCCGTTTAATATTCAGCTTGCTCGACACAGCAACAATTTCATTTTTAATCGAGAAAGTATCGCTGTGCATTGTTTGAAAGTTATCTCAACAACTTGAGCGCTTTAAAATAAGTTGGCATTTGTCCACAGCGATGGGCGTCAGATAAAAGAGAATCGTTTAAAAATACTCCTAGGCAACATTAAACTTGTAATCCCAGGATATCGTGGAATTTAAATACTTTCCAATGCACTTCTTGCTTTCCAAAAGACCGCTATAGTCTTAAAAGCCTACAGAAAAAATGGGAAATGAGCAAAGTAATTAGGTAGATACATATCTAACGATATATAACATTATAACACATAAATAACCGAGTACCTAATTACTTATACCTTCGCACACTTTTACAATACGTCTCATGCTACAATGATCTACGCGCTCTTTCCAAAACTATGACGGAGATAGAGACGGAATATGAAAAGCTAGTTAGTTTCGCTTCGTTCGCATTGAGCACAATAGAGGTCGCAGCCTTATTCGCTCTATCTTCCTATTTTAATTTACTCAAATTTCCCTTGACACCTCACCCAACATACTATTAAAGTTTTTTTCTGCGCCCGGTTGCAAGATTTTCCAGCATTTTTGCTTTTTCATATTTTTTCGAAAACAATTTTTTTTGCGCTAAGATATTTCACACGTCGCAACAGAGTCCGTCTCTAATGATGTACGCGTATTGTCCAAGTGACGAATGTTTTTGCGTCAAATATAAAATAAATGTGACATGAACTCAATTTTTACGCGTACTCTAAAGTACGAGAAAGTAGGTACCGTCAACAAAACATGTCCTACTAAAATATGTATTTTTAATTTATAAATCCAAATATGTGAAGTATTTTGCAAACTAGAAAATTGCGGTGATGTTGTTGGATGTAATTTCTTAAGTAATTCAAAACTCTTAGTAAATTTTCATTTGTTTTTAAATAAATAATTTGCATATTTTCTTGCATATTAAAATAAATATTAATGAGATGTTTTTAATGTATTTATGCAATGCACAGAAATCTAATATATGAGCTTAAGATTTATGTTGGCAACTCATTTGCGACACTACAAATTTTCATAGGGGATATTTTATCGCCAGGAGACACATCTGCTAATGTGTATACAATTAATGTTACGAATATTAAAACGTAAAAATCATGTCATTATTTAAAACTAGTGTCCACCTGCGACTTCGACCGCGTTGTTAGCGAATAAAAAGTAACTTGTGTGTTATTCCAGATTATAATCTAGCTCTGTACAAAATTTCGTGACAAAGTACACAGCACATTGGTTTTTAACTTTCTTTTTTTAAACTCGACAAATACTTTTTTGTACTGGTGTCAGCACGCAGCTTTACTCGCGAGATGTATTGATGAAAAGTACCCTATATGTTATTCCAAACTATAGTCTATTCCTGTGCCAAATTTAATTCAGATCTGTTCAGTAGTTATACCGTGAAGGAGTATCAAACAACCATCCAACTGTCCTCAGAAACTT
>DWJZ01009352.1:0-10766 GCA_018249125.1 Asbolis capucinus
TATATATATTTATATATACTACATCGTTTGACATTAGCAGCGTTGTCGCTGCTTTGCATGGCAAAGTGGATTGGCAATATGCATTAAGTAATATTAAATTTCCTTTATAACCAGCCACTGACGAAACGTACTCAAATATAAGCAGAGCACTGATTAAACACTCACTGAGGTATCGTGTGTGTAGTGTCTCTTTACATGTGCCACAGTGGCCTCAACTCAAATAACCCACTGAGCTCCAAACCTCTCCCCTGTACTGAAACTATGCTATACTAATTACTTTTTCCAACATTGTTTCTTTTATTAGATTGTTGTCTTTTATCACCCGTACCGCGAACGATTGGAATAAGTTGACCGCGTCGGTGTTCTCGTTCGATTACAATGTAAATGTCTTCAAGTCAGGAGTGAATAGGCTTCTACTAAGTTAGTGCGCTTTACCCTAGATTTCATTGTATCGTAGATCGTAGTCGAGCGCTAACTTATCTTAGGAAAAAAATAAAAAAGCATTTTCTATATATATGAAACGAATTGTTTGTTTGTAAGTTTATTTATCGATTTTGATTTTGGTATCGAAATTACATCGATTTGACTCATGGTTGATGAATTGATGCGTAGCTACGGGCGCCGGGTGCAGCTGCTAATAATTTAAATGTAAGGATCAAGAAAGAAATATTCAAAGCAACAATTTATCTTAATTTGAATGTAATAATTACCGATTTTTAAAATGAAGAAAAGTTTTTATCGATTATAAACTCGAGTCACAGCAACAATAGTAGGTGATTGAAGCGAGTAATTAAGTATTTTAGGGAAATGTTAATTACGTAAACGATTTTTTAACAATGTTTCAAAAGATATCAGTGCTCTATCTACCGTTTCAGAGTCTATAAACGACAAACAAAGTCATAAAAAAAACATAAATTTTTATGTAAATTATTATTCGTGCCACCTGACCACGATGCTTGTCGATTAAAAATTCCATCTTACAAATAACGCGTCGTAAGTAGAAGTAGAATTACAAGACGCCGACGTCATGACGGAGTCAAATTTTTTGACGTAAATAACGATTTTCTCGTAAGAGTTCGCCTTCAGAACGCTGTTTATGTCATTTTAGTACTCTTGAACATTCCTAAGAAAATTAGCTAAGGTTTTTGTAGAAATATAATAACAGTTTTTTGTTTTATAGAAACTGTCTAAGTTCCGCGTTGTTGCTTGTCATCGGTATGCTAAACAATCTTTTCGAATAGGCCTATAATAATTCTCCGCGAGTTCGTCCGCGTGGCAGGTACATTATTAAAAAGTAGCTTACGAGTTATTCCGGACTATAATCTATGCCTGTACCAAATTTCATTAAGATGTCTTCAACAGTTTATGCGTGAAGGAGGAAAAACACCCATCCATTCTAATATTTATGAAATTAGCAGGTTAATGCAATTTATAAGTGCAGTGAAAGCCTGGTGGTTCGCTGTTCTCTGAAATCCTGCAGCTCGCACCTCTAAATTACAGTAATATGTGTATCAAAACTTGATAATCACTTTCAACGATGAAGGAAAACATCGTGAAGAAATCTACACTCCAGCATCTCAAAGGATAATATCTACCATTCCGCACTTAGCCAGCGTGGACTATGGCTTCTTCCCCTCACATTGTGACACAAATCCATTACGGGTTGTCATGGGTTATAATATAGATGCAAGTATTTTTACTTCAACCCATTGATGGCCAACTACTCAGCACGGGTCTTTCCTTATACTGAGGACGCCTAGAGCATACTCCAACACGCTGCTCCAGTGCGGATTGGTGGAAGGGTTAGTGGCCAAACCAACCGTCGGAATTTTTAATGGCGTCCGAAGGCGTCGAACATGGCTTAACGATTGAGACCTAACGATAAAAACCGGGACCGACGCTTTACGTACGCTCCGAAGAACGGAAACGTTCATGACAAGTTCGCCACAAGCGACCCCACCCATCCCCATTCCAGCTCATTCCACCATCACCCATCTTGCTAGCGACCTCGCCTGCCGCTTAACTTTTTCGATCGCTTCCAACCGAAACAAACCGTCGTTCAATGAACGCAAATAAATATTGTTTCTGTCTCAAATCACAATCTACCCAATTACTAAATTATTCAAAACATATATCAGATTCGATAAAGTTAACAAGTTTAATTTTATTTCAGATATCCGACACTTTCGCAGCTCCATAACATCCCCGGTAGCGGGAGTATGCCGGCAAATATTTGTTTTCCCTGCATGTTGAAATCTGTGTGGGTTTCTACATTTAGTAATGAATACTTACTCGTAGTATATAAACGAAATTCGAACGCTGTGCTCTGTAGATTTGATCTTATTTCCAAACATTACACTTAGATGTTCGTTAGATGTTGATGAAACCTAATTGTAGCTTAGACTAGTTTTTACTGGTTAAAACCAGATTTTACTATCTCCTTTTTAAAGTGAAGCTATACATTATAACCTTTGTGATTTCATCGAAATAATATCTCGCTTCTCGGTGAAACGAAAATACATCACGATAAAGCAATAAGCTTAAAAGGAACTTAAGTGAATGTACTAACTCAATATGACATGTTGAACCAGTAGAAAGATAGTGATTCTTCTCTTGGTTTAAAGGACAACCATTCAATTCCCTCGCAGTATCTTTTGACGGTTCTACCGTGTGTAAATTGCACCGTCAATTATGTATAGCATCATTAAAAATAATGTACAATTTCTATCAATTTATAAAACATTTGTAATTTTAAAAATAGTATGATGACAGAGCCCGACCTGCTGGAATTGAATCACGTTTGTTTCTTGCAATTTAATCAATTTAATGAGAAAAAGGCTTAAATGTCTCGTGTAACGTTAGTTGCTACGTAAGTAATATGACTTCAATTTCATCAAGATCGATGTGTAGGAAGAATTAGGAGTATCATAATTATTATTATTCTATTATTATAAATGCGAAAGTAACTCAATTTCCTTTTCACGCCTTAATAACTAAATCAATATGAAACAAACTTGCCTTGGCCTTGGCTTCAACCCAACGATGGCCCGCTACTGAGAACGGGTCTCGCTTCATGCTGAAGAGGCCTTTGCATACTCCACCACATTGCTCCAATGCGGATTGGTGAAGGGGTTAATGGCCAACCCACGTGTCGGAAGTTTTTATGCCGCCCGTAGACCTCCGACGACATAACGATAGAGTTGTTTTAAATTATGTGGTAGGGATAAAAAAAAATCACACCTCGGCAACGACTGGATAAGATTTTGTGACATAAAAGTTGACAAAATACTGTAAACGTACTTTTGGAATCGTGGCCGAGATAGGATGAATCACTGATAGAAATAACTTCGAACATCGGAGTTCCCTCTGAGCAAGGACATGTGGTGCTTTAAGAAGAGGGCCATCACTTTCTTCTAGGTCAGCAGCAACGTTTGGTGTTGCTAAGGTCCTTATTACGCTGATCCCCATCAGGTGGCTCGTCTACTCTTCCCTGCTGGCATGGCAACAGCTGCGTTCATTCTTTGGTTTGAGTCGTTATTTTTCATGGTGATAAGACGATCTACGTAGCTCGGCATTTGTTCTGCATCATTAAATATCTACCTAGCCACGCCTTGATATGGAATTTCCAGGCTATTCAGTTTCCAACCTTAATCTGTCATGCTAAATTTCGTATTATGACATCTAATAATTAGATCTACTTCTTTAAGAATTACTATATATATGGCCGTCTTCTACTATTGCTCGATTTTATTTAAATTACTACGTATTTGCGATTTTTATTAATATTTAATAAATTTCCTATATATTTATTATCTAATGTAAAATTATTTAATTAAGTACCATAAAATACAAATTAGAAGTAGTAATTCAATAAAAATTGCAAATTTTTTGTTATTCTTACTATATAGGGTTTTATGAGGTATGGTTTTTGAACGCCATTTAACGTTCAAGTAATTACATTGGCTGTATGGCAAAAGTCCAAAGCATTTAATTATTTTATTAAAAAACGAAACAAATTAAGTTTTTAATTAATAGCTGACTAATTTCCACACGGCATCATTCAACGCACCAGGCTCAATAATTAACTTTTACGTAACATCATTCACCTCATCACAATATTCTATTTTATGAATTTTCTCACGAATGTGATAATGAACCTATAGTGCCCAAATCTGAATGTCTTAGTATATCAAAAACCATACCTAAATTATTTAGGAGTTACTTTTAATTTTTTTTTCCCTTGAATTTTTAATTGCATAAATTGCCATATTAAATCGTTTAACTAAAATCCAGCCACCAGTTACGCGACCAAATTACTCACAAGTCACAATCCATGTAGAAGTTGGATTAAGTAACACTTGACTTTTGACAAGCTGGCTAATGCGCTTATAATACGAAAGCATAGTCGGTGCTGGATTCGAGAACGATACGCATTCGTTAGGTTAAAATTTTAATTTTAATGTATTTGTATACTGTATTGGTAGATTGTCAAGAATTTGACTACGGTACCCTCAAAAGTCGGCTGTGGGAACTGTCTCGTTTCGCTCCAGAAGAACCAGTTACCAAACAACTATAACAGTTAGACATATGTATACACACTATCGCGGACTTATTTGTAGATGTTGATATCCTCTATAAAACTGTAGTAAATAATTTCCGCAGCTTACGTGAAATAAAGATTGTTTTGGTACTTTTTTGATACATTGGGTTAGATTGTCGAAATTTTATCTCGTATTAAATATAACCATCATATGTTCAGCAGGGATAATATGGGATTCTAATGGTAAAAGTTTTTTTTTAATCGGCCCCGTAGTTTCGGAGGCTATTCGGTTCAAAGAAACAATCAAATCTTTCCTCTTTATAATATTAGTATAGATATAATTATATCAGTACCTTGCCCTTCTAAAACAGGGCAGCCCAAAATACTGTTACAAATACTCCAAACCATGGAATAACTTCTCTCTGGCATCCATGCCCCTGACTTGTATTTTGAAGTTTTCTTTTTTCCTTAATTAACGTAACTTATGTAACTTCTCAGTATCGAGATACACTCGGATTCAGAAAGTTACTGTGATACGTAACTTAAAGGTATCTTCTCATAATAATATTAAATAAAATGCGTCACGTACATCGACATCTATTGTCGAATAGACAAGTTAGTTTCACCAGCTAAACAACAAATGTTGTTTAGCTTATTTGTAAAATCAAAATAATTGTGTTGAAATACATTTTTATTTAGACTTGACTCCACTATCATTTTTACACCAATAAAATTAAGTGTCACAAAATGTATTTTACGTCCCTTACCGCCCCTTACCGTCGAATAGCAGAACTGAAAATCTTAGTACAAAGATATTTTTTTTGTCGGAATTTGGGAAATGGTTTGTAAATTGAGTTGAAGTTGCTTTAACTTTCATTAAATTATTTTATTATTTAATACGTTTACGTATAACACGAATAAGAATAACCTTTAATTATATTATTATGATAAGAAGTAATTGAGAAGGCTGATCGCTGCTATAAGCAATCGGTTTACGTTATGACTCCAGAGATGGTGCTGTTTCCATATAATATGGCCTTGTCTTTAGGGGATTCAAACATAGATGGTGCTTTAACCAAGTTTTCTGTGGATCTAGTAATATTATAACATTATTTCTTTAAATATTTTAATATTTATAATACTTACTGTCATTATTTATACATTAACCTAAATCACATATATGTATTAATATACATAAACGCTATATTTATTATTTTTTGTTTATGTTTAGATGTACGGTGTTTACATCTGTGGTCACACATTATCACGACATAATATAATAAACAGGGCCGAGACCTCGCATGTGAAAAACGATTACAGTGAGCGATGAGCGAGAGCAGCACCAGAGAGAGAGCAGCACCGAGAATGTGTGTCCCTTTCTAATAAGGTGACAATATTATTTTGAATAATAATATGAGACAAATTTTAATATATCTGCTTACATTTGTACGAATATTATAAATGCACAAGTAACTCTGTCCAACTGTTTGTTGATAAGCTTTTGATGCTGAACATATAATTGATACAAAGGTAAAATAGAACTTGAGAAAAAAAATATCGCGTAAAAATACTTGAAGGGATAGAAAAAGGGGATGAAAGTTTGTATGATGTTCGTCCTTATCAAATTTATAAACATAAACCATTCGAGGTTTTTCTAAATTTGGACTTGTGGAGTGATGAAATAGGGCAAGAAAACTGTTTCACGTGGACGTGATCACGGGGAAAAGCTAGTTTGAAGCCTATAGGTACACACCATTAATTCGTCTTAGCCTAACCCTAGTAAAATTGTTTATCCATCATCTTACGGAAATAACATCATTTGTCGTTTCAAAAACTATTATAGAGTGAACGCTGTCATATAAGCTATAAAATTGTTTAGTTTTTGTAAATAGGTCTAGTAGTTATCTCGCGGGAGTGAAACCGGAATAAAAAGTATTCTAGAACTACCTTCGCCATATAATTTACATACCTACTAAGTTTTATACAATTCAGTGTAGTGTTTTAGTCGCAGTGCCTTTAACCTTTACATTAATGCGCAGGTATAAACTTGTTTCCTATGATAAAATATAATCTATAGAGGAATGGGTTGTGAATAAAGTAATATAATAAGTATCTGTTATTCCTTTTCAATATAATTTTTCAAGCCAAAAACGAACGAGACTTTGTTCTGTAAATTATTTTTTCCAAACCGGCGAAAAAATACTTTTTGTCTTGCGTCTCTTAGTTTGATGACTATTAATGATGATTGCCTCCTTCAACTCATTGTCGTCGGAAAAAATCCTTCACATTTCTTCATTATTCGGGAAACTATAATAAAATACAGCAATAAATAGGACCTTCTGGAACACTTATAATAATTTATGGTTAACATATTTAGATTTAATAATGTTATTTTCAGCTTACATAGGAAAAGATATAGTTCATCCATTATAAGATTCACATGTACAAGCATAAACCATTTCAAACGCTGGATTTATACGTAACTTTTCTAAAATTCATATGAGCGATACGTAAATATTATGACATAATAATTTTCAGCCATGATACTTTTATACAAAGTTACCCTAGTTCATAATAAAATAAAAATGGTCTTGAAAAAACTTATCTTAACAGTAATTTAATAATAGATAACGAAATCAATGTGATATATATAATGACTATATGACTAAAATACAAGTTAAGGAAGCGAAATAGAAGAAATTAACTCATGCCATGGGTTGTATCTCATTTATCTCGGCCCCGATTTGGCTTTGCTGAATGTAGAATAGAAAATGTATTTTATTGTTTGTTCGTTTTAGCAAAACCAAATTTTTTAAATACTCAGTCGGGCTTATTATATTTTTTCCATGAACATTACTTGATTTACTTATTACTATTTATTTTAACTTTATTTTCCCATTGTACTTTCCTAATCCTCCGAACTTCCGAAAAAAGGGAAACTAGTTTTTAAATTGATGCTGCCCAATTTTTATTTGTCTTTGGCTGGACGTTCATACGCCATTGCCATTAAAAAAAAGAAGTCTATGGATAAATCCAATTGCCGTAGACAGAGAAAACTATACTCTTTCTCTCTTCTCTGACCACGCCAAAAGGAAGCTAAAATTTCGTGTAGGTAATCTTTTTGTGTAGCTTCTTATTCTATTTGTCACATATTTCAATTTAAATGTACTCCGCCGCGTTTCGGGGTTATGACCCCTTTGTGAACTAAACAAACGATAGTGAAGAAGAAAACAGAAGATCCTTTGGTTGCAGCAATGCAGCCATTGGTCTCGCCTGCAGGTAACAATACATTAATTTCACTGTAATACGCCCGGATAAAATAATATATTCTATTTAAATATCTATTTCAGTATGTATTTAAAAGTATATATGTATGTTTATCAGTTATCTGATCACCATAGCACAAGCTAACGCTTAGAATTGACTCCGTTATATATTAGAAGAAAAGGTGACAATGTACATATTTTACTTACTAATAGTAATACATATGTCTAAATACTTCCCAACCGATTATTGTCTGTGGTTCAACAATTACGTTCTGGAATAGTTTAACAACTTAATATTCTAATGGGGTATCGGTTTCCGGTACAAACTATTTTACATTTAGGAAAGGTTGGGTTCAACTTATTGCCTTTTTGGGGGTTGAAAGGGTTGCCGAAATGATAACAGAAGTTATTTCGCTTCAAGCCATTAATGACCCATATTTGAACACAGAACTTATCTACACTAAAATAATATAAGGAAATATTTTATAGTTTGTTTGAGGACAAGAAGTTCAGAAACTTCTGGGCCAATTTGAAAAATCTTTTACCATTAGAATCCTACAATATCCTTCGTGAAAATAGGCTTTACAATGTTTCAATAACGTTATCCGTATGATAACTTCAATAATGTAATTTATCAATAATATATGTTTATATATACATATAAACAAATATATACCTCGTTTTGTACTTATCTATTTCCAGTCAAAATAAGGTATATTAAAAATATTTAAAAAAAACAAGCTTTCATTATAGATTCATAATACAAAGAAACACACAAAATTTCATAATGTCTTAAAGCTTGCAAGATTTGACCCGAAACAAAGTAATATACAGATACAATAATATACAAGCATACACTGCAAGTTAAATTAAAACTTCCTACTAAAAAATACGCCCTATGAGCAGGGAACGAGCGAATGATTCACCAGATGATATGGTTACCAGATGCAATGGTCGTCGTGGATGGATGCAGTATATTGGCAAGCAACTGGGGACAGTAATGACACAAAACGACCACAGGTGCAATAACAAAATATCTCTTCAAGGCAGGAGATAGTAGAAGAAAGGGAAGGATGAGTAAAGGACAGGAGAAAGAAGAGATCAAGCTCCCAGACGGAATATGACTTATTTATTTTCTCACTCTGGTTATTTCAAACGTGATGACGGTTGAACTAAACACTTACACACCCCACGAGGTCGTACGTCTGCCATATATAACCAGAGAAAAAGAAATCTGTTCCATAAGTACCTGTTTAGCAAAGGGGAGCTGCCGAGCTCCGACAGTTGTTAGTTAGAACTTGTATATGCTAACCGTACAGAAAACTCCAATAGCATGATTCAGGTTTGTCGTGACGTTATCACACGACGTGTTCTGCGATGTCGTCACGCCTACCCCGGGTAAAAACCTGGATCTCATTACCGCCAACCAAATACAAAGCCGTTCAACTTTCAAATCTGCGGGTCCCGCATCAAAATTAATACAATTCGTGATAATTCAGACTGAAAACACTAAATTTAGTAATCTAACAATAGAATCCTAACTCTAGAACAGCCTTTGAGAGGCACACAAAGGATCTCTCAGCGATAATATCAGTGCAACTGTTTCAGACATTAGTTTGATAAAGAGAGATATCTCTTTGACTCTCAGAGAGAAGTACAGGTTTTATTCTGGGGTTATTCCTTCCTCGCTTCGCTGCAGCTAATGTGTCTGACAAAGAATTCCCACTTCAAACCAAACTTTGCGTCAATGTTCGGACAGCCGTTAGTTTATTCTGAAATTTGTATAATAAGAAAATGATATGTAAGTGAAATAACGGGTCGCCCTGAAAACCAGCGACTGTTGCCTTGCCACGACCATTTTAATGAGTGCTTCCCCATTTTATCAGCGCAAAGATGTTTAAATCTATTTCATTTTAATTTTTTTTTATTTTAATATAATGTATAAATTTATATTTATATAGGTAATTTAAATGTACAGCAAATTTATTTTTATATATAACATAATTTGGAATATGGAACATTAAATATTTATAAATAAATTACTATAAAATTTACATAGTAAAGTGACTGTAAAAGTAAATGTAAATTATTGTGTAACTTTTATAAATACTTTTACTGTACCATGACAGGATTGTAAGTTATTTATTTACAGTTAATGATATTTTATAAACAGACCTGTCAGCGGTTGAAATGAAAGCGTAAAAATAATTTCTCATTGACAGTACTGAAGTTGTCAAACGTCTGTGTGTGTCAAATACATGGCAACGTCTGTATTTTTTTTTTATAATTTAGTCTACATATTTGAACGAAATTTTATATAAATTAACAGCTTTCTGCACTTCTTCGGGAAAACTTTAAATATGCCAAATTTTATAGTCCGTCGGTGTATCTTTCGCAGAAATAGAGACAGGTTTCGCTTCACGTATTAATATACAGATTATGCAAGGATACGATACAAAGGGCGATGTAAATTCGTTCTATCCCAGCTAACACAATATAATTTAGAGAAATCCTCTCTACACACTATGAATATTACACATGGATCCGGCTAAAATTCGCAAACAGCGAGCAAACAACAAACGATTAGCAACAATAGCACAGACAAGTCAAAAAACATGTGATCGCTTGAATAACCCTCGCTGATAAACACTGTGCACTTTTTGCTACGAAACTGACGCCAATACAATATAAATAGTACGATTGTTGCTGATACATATTATGAACTTGCGATCTAGGAGCAATTATTGCAAAATTTTCGTAATCTTTTCGAAATTTTTTCAGGTGAATTAAATAGTGGGAAGTTGGTTCAATTAAATTTTTGATTCTTTCACGTAGAATAAGTGTAGCTAACGAAAATATTAGATAAGAATTATAAATATTTTGACAGGCCGGTTGGTCTAGTGGTTAGCAAACCTGACTACTACACCGGAGGTCGTGGGTTCGATTCCCACCCAGGTCAA
>DWJZ01009353.1:0-10766 GCA_018249125.1 Asbolis capucinus
TGGTAAGTGACACCGAAGGTCGTGGGTTCGATGCCCACCTAGGTCAGACATTTCTGTGATGAACAGAAATGTTTGTTGAGTGTCTGGGTATAAAAATATCTATATAAAGTATGTATTTAAAAATATATGTAGGTGTATCTTTATCAGTTGTCTGATCACAATAGTACAAGCTAATGCTTAGTTTAGGGTCAGATGGCCGTGTGGGAGTTGTCCAAACATATTATTATTATTAATTTAAATAATCCCATCTAGGACCTTCAGCTATACCGAGGGCAGTTGTATCAAAAATTTGGATAGAGTAGCAGGCAAGGTCGTAGCGACCTGGTACGGTCGGTATGGTGGTATCTTAAACGTGACGTTTCCCACTATGCAGTGTATCGCTTGACGTGCCACAGCTTGGTCGTCATGGTCCATCAGAGCTGCGAGGACGCTCGTCTTAGCTCCCGTCACGGTCACGTCACGCGTCATCGCCCACCCGACCCCAACCTCCGACTGTAAACAAATACTGCTTATCTCAATGTGATGGATGTTACAGATCTTGCTATCTCGTTGATTTTTTTTGTTGGGATATATCGAATATGGAAAATAATATGGGCGTATTTTGTTATAGTAACTCGTGAGAGTTACGGTCGTATTGTTTTTCGTATAAGGGTACTCCGTTCTTCCGTGTGGTTCCGTATAAGGCCCTTATACAAACTCACGAAAGAGTTAAGTTCTTAGTGTTTCGTAGAAAGACTTACAGGATTCGATCGGAAAGGATACGAACGGATTTTGTTATATGGACATCACAAGTGGCCATTTTTACATCGTGTCAAAGCGGGATGCCGCCTGTATTACTAGCAATAGAACGCCCGATAACTTTTGCGGGAATATTTTTCCCTCATACTTAATCGTGAAATTTATAGTCTTGATTTTTCTTGTGATCACCGTCGTTAATATTTCCTGAATTGTAACTTGACCCAAAATATATGTTTCCATATCATTGTTCTCGAAATAGTTTTGTTTGCAAAAGCGAGTCATTTTTCTCTTGCTGGGGACAGCAGGGCAGGTAGTTTGAAAGCGGGACAGTCCCGCCCATACGGGAAGTTTGATCATTAGGCATATAGTGCTTATAAATATTTGCATTGGAAAAGACTATATTTTCGACTTGCATCAGATTATAGCAGGTTCATAGGTTATCAGATTATTATAGTCTTCTTGCCCGATGTATGCCGAATGTTGGCAAAATGTTAAATCAATCGAAATTGCTGGATGTTTGGCGGACATGCGGAAGCGAAAATGAAACTGAAGATTCTATTATGAACGGATCGATTCATGGGCTATTAATAGATGATTCCTATTTTTGTTTCATATAATTTTATTTTCCGTTTTTAAATAGGGAATGTTTCAATAATATTTATTTGACGGATAAGTTTCTTATTGGTCACAGTTCCCGCGTTAACTGCTTCATGGCAATAAGGCTGGCAGGTTTTTTTGCAGTAGTTTTAGACTAATTTCCAATTGTGAACGTGCAATTCATACTATTATATCAAGATTTTGTTATCCCATTGTTCGGCCGTGATTAGTCTCGAACTAGGCAGTGAGATTGGCAGAATGCAAGGCTTGTCGCCGGTAGAAGAATACGAAAACAATGGCCTATTAAGTTGTATGGAGCACGGCGGTTGCCGGGCACGCGATGTGACGTAGGAGCTGAAAGCGATCCATTTTAGGTCACTCAGAATTGTTACCACTCACCGAGGAACAGTAAGCGATATGCTATACTATCGTTTATGGGGTATTATATGTTTTAATGGCAGGTATTTTTTACTAGTCGATATTATTTTTGATTATAAAAGTAAGCGATATGTTATATTTTCGTTTATGGGTTATGTTTTAGTGGCAGGCATTCGTTACCAGTAGCTATTATTTCAAAATTATTTTCATTATAACGTAGACAAGAGTCGATAGGTTTCTTTTAAGTTAATGCGCTTTACCATCTAAGACTACATCGCCACTTACCATCAGATGGGATTGTAATCAAGTATTATATTGTGTAGAAGAGACAAAGATTGATATGGACGAATTGAACTGTAATGAAAGAAATGTATTAAGCTAAGACGTCACTTTAAACTGGATGTTTTGACGAGGTATGTTGTGGAGACATTTCAGTTCACGAACACACACACAAACTATAGATGATCTGCTTGAGTCTTGATGCCTAGTATCCGGATAAATGTGTCTTAAGCGCGTAAGAATTATTGTGTATTAACTTCCTTCTATAACGTCATCAGTACAGCTTTTATAGATTGATAGTGTATTGAATCAGTCACTGAGTCGCATCGCTTTAGATTCTTAGCTTAGACGACGTTGTTCGTTGATAGTACAGCACATTAAATGATGTCGTGCACCGTGAACAAATCGGACTGACCAAGATAGACCGAAGAACTCCTTCACTCGATATGGTTGTTACTACAGGTTGCGATAGAAATTATAGAAGCAACGTACTAACATAATGTAGCCTTGTTTACAGCTATTATACTTTTTTATCTTAGTATTAAAATTAAGTAATCATTAATCACGTCTAATTCATCATTCAGAAATATTAATCAGTTATTGGTTGTTTTATCGACTTAAAAAAGGAGGTTAAATTTTTTATAACTGTAATGGAAGGATTTGATTATAACAACATCAATTGTGATTGCTAGTAATCACCTCGAGGCAGCAGTGATGATCAAGTCTCCTATTTCTTGTGTGGCAACTTGTCAGCTATTTCTTTCGTCGTACTGATTCTCTTAGTCGAGCTTGTGGATCGGTATATTGTTGCTGTCTGGGGTCGGCTCATGTTATTAAGCATTATTGAGCCCGGTTACTTCCAATAGGTCTTCATCTACTTAAAGCTCACAGTTGTCGAAACAAGCGGTCTAACTTCTATAGAAAACAGATCTTATCATTTCCTTCTTTGCGTTGGGCAGTGGTGAAGACTTGCCAGCCATACTGTCAGTTCGTTTGGTTGCTTATAATTCATATAAGCATCTTCCTCATTGTTTTGACAGGCTTTTGACAGTGTTTGACTGGCTGGGTTGTATCTACATACAATTCAGCGTGCGCCTACATCAGCATAGTTTTTATGAGATCAGCGATGACGGAACGCCTCCGTAAGGTCAGGAATAGAGTGACCATTCTTAGGGTTAACTGGGGATTATTCTAAATTAAAAAAAAATTTGGATATAGCATTTTATATTTGAATGCGGATTATTTTAAATTTTCAATTTATTTTACATAAGAAATTCTATAACAGTGAAAGGAGTATCATCTCGTTCTCTTATCTCTGTCTCGGTCTCGTTCTTTTCTCTTTAAAAATCTCATTTGAATCTTTAATAGATATTTCTGTTTACTCTTAATGACAAATTCACTTTCAAATAAATGTATCTTATTCAGTTTAGAAACTGGTAACTGGGTCTGATCTTCAAACAACGTTTGGTAGGTACTTTCGATACGATTTATGTTATAGTATAATCCGGGTTTATTGTTTCTTCTAGCATGAGCACGTTACGTTACGCAGCACGGGTCTTCTAATAGATAACGGGCAAAGTGTTCTATTCAAGGAAGTTTATAACCTGAAAGTCTTCACGTGTCTTAGCGTCAGTGTCAGAAACACTGATTTCAATGTAAATGTCTTCAAGTATTTTGTTAATTAGCTATTACTTAATTCGTACATTTTATAATTAAAATTTGTATATCTAAGATCGCATTGCCGCTTACCATCAGGTGGGCTAGTGGCTAAGCATTACAGCATAGATTGTAAAAAAAAGACATTTGCTCTTCTGCAAAGCACGGAAACATTTATTCCCGTTTATTATCCCGACCGCAGAGACCATTGTGCGCTCGCTAGATACGCAGATACGTAGGATGTCGTAATACAGTTTAAATGAACGCTCTATTCTTGGTTGGTTTTGAACATATGCAGTTTTGCTTTTAGCACATCGCCGCAGGTGTGTGACTCATTCGTGTTCCTTTTTTATGATTCTATAATTATACTGACTCAGCTATCCGGGAGGGCTTTGATTGTGGTGTTTTTACTGTGTCTTATGACTGTGAAGCCTCTATAGTTTCCGTAAGGTTGTAAAGTACGTTTTTAGGACAAAAAGGTTATTTTATCCCAAAAATGGGGTCACGATTTTAATCCCCAGACAACAGTTTTAAAATTTATGGGATTTTAACTATAAAATTCTGAGGTAGCTACGCTTTTAAACCTCAATATAGGTCATATATGTATTAGGTAAATATGTACACAAGTCATCTACATAACAATTTCTTTCTTGTAATCTTCGTATTGGTCCTACGATCGACATCTGTTTAAGCAAACTAAACTATCGAAGTCTTTTTTTTATTAGCTAACCTTTAACAATGTGTGTAATGTAACCATTAATTTGGTAAACAATGGCACGAAAAATGACGTATATATAAAATTATTTTTTAGCAACTAGACCTATTGTACTACTGCCTACTATGTAGTGTAAGAATATAGTAGTTCTTCACTAATTTTAGGTCGCGAATTGATAAATAACTGATTACGATATGAAGCTTGCGGATGGGAAATGAAATTTATAGGAATGTGTATGATGTAATACATGAACCTTTAAAAATATACAATATTATCATAATATTTTATCACAATTCCATCAATGATTTTATCTATCGGATATGTGTGACAACATACGAGTTTTTTCATAATTAACTAATAGTATAATTCGTATTTTAATAATGATATTTGATGTTTGGTTTTGGTTGTAAAATAATAATTACAGATAGTAATGAACATAGTATGTGTAGCGGTAAAATGTTGAATGTGTCCCAGCAATAGTAGATCATGTTCCAAAGATATCAGGTTGTAGACGTCCGGATACAGGTGTATCTAGAACAAAGCCTTGCTCTTGAAAAGTACACACAGCCTCCAATATAATATACATTTACCTATTCTAATGTATAGTTTATTATTGTTTTACTTAATAAATAACGGGTGTATCGGTTTTGTTGAATTTATATTAGGAAGCTGGTGTTCGTAATCTGGTCTCGTTTGAATTTGGGCGACATCTGACGAGTCGTGATTGAGCTATTACTAAAAGTATGTTAATTACGTTCGATTACGCTGATAAAGTGCTTTTTAATTTTATACGTAATTTGAAATCCTTTTTTTAATGAATTCAATGAATTCATTGATTATTCGTGTCTCTGTTTGTAGGTATACGTCTTCCAAGTATTTTTTTATTTTATTTATATTAAATATGTTAGCGCTTGACTATGAAGCCACCTGATGGTAAGTGGTGACGTAGACTTTGATGACAAAGCACACGAACTTTTTAAAAGCCTATTTCACTCTTGACGCGACATCTACATTATTATCAAACGGGAATACCGACGCGTGCAACTTATTCCAGTTTTGTTATTACACTTTGAAACTGTTATTATGTCTGAATACACGTAATAATCGTGGGTTCATTGAAATATATGATCAAGACTAGGAACTCATTTGTTTTTTTATTAAGATTTGTTATCTTAATTGAATGATTGTGCAGACAAATAATATTTAATTTAATTTGTAATTAACATGAACAAAAACGTGTCAATTAATAAACTTACAACTTTAATACATGAAAATACAAATTAGGCCTGTAACCTAGTTGGTACTCTGCATGGGGTTCCGGATTCAATTTCGGGCTGAATCAAGTCATTGTGTGGCAGATGAAAGTTTGTTCTCGGATCATGTTTGTTATTTGTGTACAAACATAACTTAAGTATTTTTATTTATATTACGTACGATGTAGATCGCTATCCATAATTGTCCCACTACTGGGATCGGGTCTTTAACTGCGTGAGAACGGGCCCTAGTCCACCACGCTGGCCAATTGCGGATTAGTAGACTACACACACCTTCGAGGTTTCCTCACGATGTTTTCCTTCACCATAGCAAGATAGTAAACTTCTGATAAAAACCTTTGAAATTTAAAGATTTGAACCCTGGATCTCCCGTTCGAGAGACCAATTCAAACCGTTAGGCAATTACTTCCATTTAAAAGTTGGTGATTCAGCACTTATGTATGTATATGGCGTGATCAGCGTTGTTTGGTCTGACTCGGGCATGGTGAGCTGGGCTTAGCTAACGGTGAAAGTGCGCGTCACGTCTGATAACCCAATAATGGTGAACATGTCTGCACGTGAACTTGAGTGGGTGTGGCCTGTCATGATGAGGCATACTTTTAGCAGTAGTTCAGTATGTAGTTCGTGCAAGATTTGAATTGAGTAGATAATATCTTGTTAATATAGTAAATCGAAAATTTCTGTGGGTGAATGTTTGATATACTTTTATGTAACAACTACTGAACGAATGTGAATGAAGTTTGACACAAAAATAGATTGTAGTCTGGAAAAATCAGCTGTTTTTCCATCTACATATATTACCCGAGCAAAGCCGCGGGCGGCATCTAGTTGACTATAATTTTAAGTGTAAGGAGGTACTCACAATTGCCGTATTTTTACTCATAATTCGCTCCTTTTGGATTAGGTTCATAGTGAGACAGTTATGACTTATGCAACATAATCGTGAGTACCCTTTACAGTTAAATATTTCTACGTAAAACATTATTTGCGAATCATGTCCGAGGTATAGTTAATTCGTATAATTTTGTTTTAACGCTATATTAGTCTGGCAATATTTTATTGTTATATTATATGTATGTATATGTTATATGATTGAACCTCCTGGTACCGTGTAGAAGGAAATCAATGGTCGCGATGGAGTTGTGTTCATTTGTATGTATTGTTGGATGTATGGTGACCTTCCTTTGTCTCTCTAAATAGATGTTGCTAATACGATAATTTCGTACACACGTACGTCTGTGTGTTTCCGGACATTTTGTGTCGGCATGATACATCACATGAAAACTACTTCTCCTTGACGAATAAAGAAGAATAATTCCTGCATCTTCATTCTTCAAGCTGGATAGAAGAAAGAGAAAAATGTTTATTTCATCTAGTTTAAAATGAGACAAGTTATGTTATTTACAAAAACAAATAAAGATTTGTCAGGCCGGTTGGTTTGCAGTGGTTAGTGAACTGTACTGTTACACCGCGGCACGACCTCGGGTTGGGGTCACACACGAGTCAAACTTTTCTGTAAGAGCAGGAATGTTTGTTCTCTGTCATCATTTCAACTCGTCACGGCCCACTATTGGGCACGGGTCTCTGCTCTGAATTAGAAGGTTGTTCTGTGTGTCTCGGTGTAAATATTTATATAAATATGTATTTAGAAATATATAAGTTTATACATTTTCTGATCACTATAGCACAAGCTAACGCTTAGTTTGGGCTCAGATGGCCGTGTGTGAGTTGTTCAAAATTGTCCAAAAAAATTAAGCAAAATACAGCATTAACAAGAAAGTTAGCACTTATAAAACAACACAGTAGCACCTCGGGAGTGCCGATAAAATTGAAAACTTGTTCGTGCATTTTTTGAATCATCAGAAAATATTTTATTGTACAGAAAATAATTGTTTATGTTTACGTTTTTTTGCTTGTATATCTATTTAGATACGTACGTAATAAGAATGTTTTTATACTTTAATAATACCATGAAATGAATAATTTGACTTTGACCAACATACACAATAATTTTATAAAGAGTGTACTTATTATCTCAAACCCACCTCAAAATATAGTCAACGCGCTTAAAGATTTTTTTTTTTTTTCAAAAATACACTCACTCACTCACAACCCAAGAGGACTTGGGAAATACGGGTACCAATAAATGATGTCGCTGGTGGCATGATCACAAATAACATCCGTAAACTGAGAGTGTTTATCTGTTACATGAATGCCAGGTCAGAGCAGAAATCCAAACCAGGACCGCAGTACGCAACGTTTTTAATTCTGGTTTAAATCCTTCTCTTCTTATTTCTTTTTCTTTCCTACGGGTCTATTTCTCCTGGTAGGCAACGCGTTAGTAAAACCTGGTCTGGTGTTGTAAATGTCAATGTGCGGCAGTGATATCTTAACATCAGATGACCCGTCTGCGTAAAGAAATGATTAAATGATTCGTCTTCAGCAAAATAAGTCTTGGAGACAGTTACTTGGATGCCAAGCTATCAATGTCTCTTTATGTTACAAGATATATCTATAGTGTTTAAAATTCCCTATTTTGTATTCCTCATTCATGCTTCAATCATAAGAGGTATAGTAATAATTCGCCCCAGACGGAAAGCGAAAGCTGATAAAAGAATACTAAAATAACAGAGATCTTTTGAATCGCCAGTTCCGGCTGGCTACTCGTAATGGTTACGCAAGTTGATTAGCAGCTGGTATTAACCCTGGCATATCGCCGATAACGACTCTTGCTATTTTGTTATTCTGTTATCCTTATTAATTTTACGAATGAGAAAGTAACTCTGTCTGTTATCTTTTCACGTTCAGTAGAACCGATTTTGACAAAACTTGCTACATTAGTAGAATAGAACTTGAGAAAAAACATAGGCTAATAACAATTTCCCATTTAGCTTCGGCAAATCAGCCGCAACTTTCTAAGTACATTTATAGTTGTCTAACGATGGTCCTTATATTAGAGCTCCAGCACGGGCATCTCTGACACAAACTGACCGGCCCGGAAGCTATGGCCTCTTGGTAACACGACTGGCTGATATTAACGGAAATATGTTCAAAAATTACACTAATTTTTGAGAAGTTTAAGCCTTTGTGCAAACGTAATTGCTTTTAAATTTGATGAAGTAGTTTCCGGTCTATCCCTGGTTCAGGCTGGTAGGCCAAGGATTAAAATAACAGCTGCTTAAACTGTATTAAAACTATCAGATTATGATGTCTACAGTTTCACTCACATATTATCTGTCTTTCTCGGTACAAGAAGCATGTCTGTCCGTTCTTTCTCACCCGGCCGTTGGTGTGGCTAAGGCAAGGTTGCCTGCCTCCAACTGTTCCGGCTGGAGGCTTGAAATGCAGTCGATTTTGCCTGGCCGATAATGCATCAATTATCATTTATAATGCATCGATCAAACAAACTCCACAGCGTTAAAATATCACATTATCAACGGACATATCCCTTGTGTTGTGTGTGTCTTGATGTTCAGTGTTGGTGAACGCAGTAAACACGTTTAATGTTTATATTGGCCGGTGATATAATCCAGAAGTGGTCGGATAAAGTGATATAATGTATGCGCGCGGCGGGCCGCACTACTTTCTCTCGAATTCGGCCGCGAAAGTTGTCTCGCTGCACACTTTCTATAGTTCAGTGCATTCACGGTGCCCTCGGCGTCTTATGGATAATGTGCTTATTCGTTTCTAAACTTGTACGATATATTATTAGTTCATGTTAAATAACTAGCCTCCGCCCGCGATTTTGCCCACGTGCTGTTAATGGAAAGTAGCCTATTTTTTATTCCATACTATAATCTGTCTCTGTGCCAAATTTCATACAGATATGTACAGTCGTTTTTGCGTGAAGAAGTAACAAACGTATATCCATCCATACTCATAAAATTTTCGCATTTATAACATAAGTATATTTCACTATTTCCTCGCTTATTATGAGTGACCCAGGGACATCCACCCACATCAGTGTCAAGCATTAACTTATACTACGTAAAAAATGTATAAGTCTCAGAAATACGCTACGACTGGGAATTGAACATGTGACCTTTCGTTTTTCAGACAGAAAAATCAGGGCATCATTATTAGATTGCAAGTTTCCCATGCGTATTTTGAGTAAAGTCAAGTCGGAGAGAAACTAAAAGCTAACTTATAGAAAGTCAAAATTGAACTACACTTTCAATTTAACAATAATATATAAATAAATATTTCAAGACTCATACACAGCCATATGATTGTAAACTAAGCATTTTCGGTTGTATTATAGTGATTGTTAAATGAGAATTTAAAACACAAATATCATTTAAAATGATAGATTTTTGACTTTTTGTTTTAAAAGAATATTTTGTGTACTGTGAAGAATTTCTCAGATACGAAGATCTTATATATGTATATATAATTCTCGTGTCACAATGTTAGTTACCTTACTCCTCCGAAACGGCTAGACCGATTTTTACCAAATTTTATATGTAGGTATATTAAGTAGGTCTGAGAATCGGCTACTATCTATTTTTCATACTCCTAAGTAATTTTTGGACACAATTTTTCCGTTTTTAATTTTCTGTAAGGTAGCATTAAAAAATACTTTTTACAACCCTAAATTTTTGCCCTTTTATGTGTTGGTGATAAATGAAATGAAAAATATGGTTTTTTATAACCATTTTAGTAATTTGATCAATGGCAAGACGACGTTTGCCGGGTCAGCTAGTATTATATACAAGGAAATATTGACTGGGACCAATTAATTTCGTCACCTCTTAGTTTACGCCCCAACATATATTCTACGAACATATATTCTATGAAGAAATCATCTTTATATATCATCTCTATATAAATCTTATGACACGAAGTTAACATTTTTATATAAATCTTATGACACGAAATTAAAAAATTGGCATGTCGTGTAAAACAACATTATCCAATAGTGTTTAGTCGATGATATTTATATAAATTGCATTGGAAAGCTCCAAGTAACGTAACTATTGGCGGACACCAGCCTAAACATGTCCAACTACTTTCACCCTCTGACATCGGGAAATTAATTATGTAAACTGGAAGGTTCTGCCGGGGAGGAATTATCAGTTTCTGTGGTTAAGAATTCGACCTCCTACTCGAGGGGTTCGAATCCCAGAGCG
>DWJZ01009354.1:0-10766 GCA_018249125.1 Asbolis capucinus
ACAAATATATTAACAATAATATACAAACATACACTGCAAGTGAAATAAAAGCTTGTAATAAAAATGTACTCCGGGCTACATATTTTTCACATGATAACTACTATCGAGCAAATTTTTCGTGAGTAGCTTAATTTGGATGAGACGACCAACTTTTTTTTATGACATTTAAATGCTTAAAATGCACATGACTCCGATAAGTCAGAAGTGCGCGCCTTGAGATTCGTACCCGGACACTCCGAATAGGAGGCCGAATTGTTAACCACTAGCTATCAGCGCTTCAAACTCAAAAATAGTAGATTTTATTTTGAAATATAACTATTTTGTTTCATATTCGACGGAAAAAATAATAATTATTATATAATGGTTATTATTTTAGGGAATTAAAAATTTATATTTAAAGTTATTAAGAATTGCTTTCGTCACTTCATTCACTCTTCGTAACCCGGTCTTTTCACATCACTCACAAAAACGTTCACCATTCGACGGATCTTAATTTGCCGGAGTTATTTAAAAATTTGTATTAAAATTTATATTAAATTTTTTCATTTATAATAAAATGACTTTATTCCGCACTTCCTAAATTATATTTTTTTAAATAAAATAATATTAAAATGAAATAAACTTACTGCGAATCAAACCGTACCACTTGGTACCACAACACCTGTGAAACTGACAGTCCACAGACCTCAGACCAACACGGTGGCTACGTACTTACAATATTTAGATAAAACAACAACAAACAATTAATTATCTGCAATTGAGTAACCCTTCAACGCGATATGACGCCAAATATACACGGAAAGTCACAAGCACTTGTGGGGGAGTGAGTCAGTGTTACAGTGTTAAGCTTATATGTAATTACACTGATATGTTATCGTATATGTGGAGCTTGAATATTAATAAGATATAGTACACGGTAAAGAAATCAGTGTGGTGGAAGATGGACAAGGACCCCTTAATGAAGAGAACGCCATTAGTCCTACTCATATTTAGATGCGAAAGTTGGTGATGGATTGACGTTTGTTACTTTTTTACGTAAAAACTACTGAATAGATCTGGATGAAATTTGACACAGAGATAGATTATACCCTGGTACACTTAGGCTGCTTTTTAACAACGTACCTACCTCGTGGGCGAAGCTGAGTCCGGGAACTAGTAGGCCAAAATGCATTGACTCCACATATGTTTAGCTATATTTATAAAACTTTTTAAATAAACAATCTGTCTTTGATGGGGGTAAATATGTTTTTTGGACCGCATCCGGTAAGAAAAGTACGTATACCCAAATCGGAAATACACATTTGTGTGTTTTGTCGTTACTGAGATTCGAACCCTGGACTTATTACTTCGCAGACAACCGCGACTAGGCTAAAGGGTAGAAAAATGATGTAAACAGTACATGTGAACCATGTAACATAAAATATTTGTCGCAGGCACCTTCAGTTCTTATCTCAAAATAATGCAATAATTTAATTTCTTAATGCACGTTATCTATTTACAAATTTCACAATTGTTCATTAAATTTTATTTAGTCACTCACATACAGACTTATAAATAAATATTTTTGAGCTACGAAAACCCTGTGCATCGTAGTGTTGGGCCATATAAAATGACATTATATCCAGTTTATAGTACTCCAAACTTGCATTCAATTAAATGTTTTCCAAGAATATTATTGACTAGACTCTGCCCTCGCTTCGCTTCGGAAGGACCAGTTACCAGAAAAAAGTAGTTATTGTGATAAAATTATTACAGATAGACATGGTGTCGCAGAATTATTTGTAGATATTGATGTCCTCTAAAAAACTGTAGTACATCACTGTAGTATTGTTAATAATTTCCGTAGCGTACGCGATGTATGGATTTTTTTGATACTTTTTTCACACGTTGAGTTATATTGTCGAAATGTTCACGCGGATTTTTTCTCGTATCAAATATAGCCTACGATCATCAGGGATAATGTAGGATTTTAATGGTAAAAGAATTCTTTAAATCGCACCTGTAGCTTCGAAGCCTATTCAATTCAAACAAACAAACAATCAAATCTTTCCTCTTTACATCATTAGTGTAGATAAATAAATATATAAATATCTTTTTGTAAAATACACAGCGTCATCTGACCCCAAATATGTATAGTTGATCGTTAAGACAGTATGCCTGCAAGTGACATGGACAATGTTGTTACTAGTACAACTGCTGTGTATTATTTACTGTATGTACGTTAGGTGACCACTGTTATGCGAGCAAAAGGAAGCAATTCAGCAAGTTTGTAACTTAATAAGTTTTCTTTTAATAAATAAATATCTTTGGACAACTCACACACGCCCATCTGACCCCAAACTAAGCGTTAGCTTGTACTATTTTGATCACATAACTGATAAACATACATATATACTTTTGTTAAATACATACTTAAATAGATATTTTTATTACACAGTGTGTCTGGGACATCGGAACTGAAGCAGTATGCAACATTTCATATTCGGAGTATAAGAGTTTGTGGATCTAATGAAGCTTGTAAGATTTGACCCAAAACAAACAAATATACTAACATACCAATATGCAAACATACTGTAAGTTAAATAAAAGCTTGTAATAACAATAAAGTTTGTCAGAGACTACAATATAAAACGATTGTTCGGTATTCTGAATAAATAAATATCGATGTTTATTCGATTATTAGAGAAACTGGCAGGCTGATAGTTAAAAAAATATATTGACAAGACAAATACGTCGTCATACATGTTCATGCATTTAGTTGCACCAATTTGTAGCAATTGACAAACGATGAAATCTAGCTACGTAAATCTAAATTTATTTCGAGTGTACCAGAGAAAATCATGACCTGCCATACCAAGATCCCCAAGCTGAAGACTGAGGAAGAAATGGCGATCAAGGGTGCTCACTTCATGGGTCCAGGTATGGAATCAAAATTCGACGAGTTGAAGTATGAAATAATCCACAAAATAGATAAAGAAATGACCGATTCTCAGAACGCCAGAGAATTCATCACCCAGAAATATGATGAACTGTGCAATAAGATCCAATATCTGACGGAATTGGAGGCAACTGTGACAGGTTTCCGCAATGATGTGAAGTCAATTGAACGACAAATAGTCGATTTGTCGACAAGAGTTGACGACATTGAAAAGAAATCCATTACTAAGGAGTGTCCTTCAATCGCGTCAACTATTGCCCCTAAATAAATTTTTTGATGAAAATAAATTCGTTGTCATTTTCAACTTGAAATTCCCATTTAAATAAACTCATATATCATACATCCATACGTATACCTAGAGGCGACTGTAGCTTAGTTGGTATCTTTGCCTTGCCTGCGAAGGTTGGACCTTACCTGTGAAGCGAGGGGTCCCACCTTCGTATCCCCATCGGAGCACATTTTACAGATACATATTCTTGGGACACGGAGGTTATTTGTAGGCAATTTGGAGGCAATGCCACCGACTGCTGTAGTTTGAGTATTAGGTGTTTTTGAGTTTCTTGACATATTCACCCCAATCTTAAGCATCGTAATATATGTATATCATATATTCCTTTTTTTATTTCTGTCTACTGAAAACCAAAAATTAATTCTCAATAAAACTACACTTAATATATATTTGTGTATAATGAAATAGTTTAATTATGATTTTTCTTTATCGCGCTATGCCGTAACACGACGCACGTTCTCCTAGCAACACGATGCGTCCCGTACTGAATTTGTGGGCGAGCGCGGGGTGATACATAGCCCTTAATCAGATGCCATTTTAATTGCGAAAAAAACAAGGATATTTAAAAATTTTTAATCTTTCTCTTTTCTATATTGTAGTAGATTTTCTGTTAGTGACGAAGGTAATTAACTTCATCTTCACGCTCATATTTTAAGCGCATCGACCATTTATCCAATTATATAAGGATATTTGTTTGATGTTAAGATAATTATACTAAAGGAACTGTTTTGAGGCTTGACTATAAATCTAAAACTGAGTGAGTCCCGAACATTATATCACTGATATAGTATCTGTTCAACTGTTGATGTCCACAGACTTAAAATTTGACAAAAAAAGTGTTTAGTTGAACATAGTTATGTCATGCAAGTGAACGGATGTTCTACGGCACTTCATTCTTGAATAGCAAGGGTAAAGAAAACAAATGTGTATCTTGTAAAATTATATTAAAATCTATGTAGTTAACAGTTTCTTACTACGATAACAAAATTACAATTATTAATACACTTAACATTATTTGATCATATTTGGTCTGAAGCACTTTTAAAATTGAGGGTAGCGTTAAAATTTTCATCACATTCGCTATATAACTTTCGTTATTTTGAAAGTGTTTAAAATAAGAAGGAGTATTTCATTAAAATATATTTTAAACAATACTTAATATTAAAAAAGCACTTCAGAACTAAAGTTTTGGCATTTCCTTAATGTTTACTAACAAGCACATAAGTACTAACACTCATTAAAATATTAATCACTCATTAAAATTTATTTCTAAATTTTGTTCATCATTAATCACATTAGAATAATCATAAATTAATAAAAACAATAAAATCAAAATTATCTATAAATAATTTAAGAATAATCCAACTAGTTATTTAGTGTTCCAATATTTTGTGCATCAAAATGTTCTTCAAGAATAAAAAATCAAAAGTATGTCACTTGTAATAAATACATTCCATTAAAAATATGTACAAAAACGTCCAGTCTGTGATAAGTACAATTTCTCAAAAAATATATCATTAGATAAATATCCAATTTTCAACAAAATTTATCAAGCACAAACAATTGCATAAAAATATGTCGATTCGAATTTACAATATAACAGCTATTCTATGACAATACAAACATACAAAATCGAACCCAGCCTCACAATCCTACTGAGTATTTCAACACATTTATCCCCCAACAATCCCACCTCAACAACCTCAATCTCAAATTATTTTCCCCCAAGAATTGTCTGAATCTGAGAAATAGTCTTGCCCTTAGTTTCTGGAATAAGGAAGAAGACGAAGAACACACAAGCGACCATGAAACCAGCGAAAATCCAGAAGCAATTATATATTCCAATAGCATCTTTCAGTAAAGGAAAGCACAGCGTTACAATAAAGACCAAACACCAGTTCATGATGACGGCAATACCTGAAGCAGTTCCTCGGTACTCCACAGAGAACAGTTCAGCCATCATCATCCAAGGGATCGGACCGAAGCCCAGAGAGAAGGAAACGATGAAGAGAACAAGACAAAACAACGGAATCCAACCAATCACAGACACATCAACATGAATCGCTTGAAGCTTAAAGTATACTCCAAGAACTATAAGACAAACGCCCATGATGACGCAGCTTTGAAGAAGAAGGATTCTTCTGCCAGCTTTCTCGATCAACAGGGAAGAGATGTAAGTAGCAATAGTTTGAACCACTCCAACAATAATGGTGGCGATATAAGACTCAATATTAGAGCCTGCGGACTTGAAAATGTTTTCGGTGTAGAAGATAACGGCGTTAATGCCACTGAATTGCTGGAAGAACATGAGACCAAGGGAGCAAATGAGAGCCATGAGGGATGCTCTGTTGGTGAGCATACTTTGTATACCACCTTGTTGTCGTGCCGCGTCGTCCACCTGAAAATAAGATAATTAAAGCTTATGAACAAGCAAGTAATCAGGCAAGAGCGAGTTGCGAGGTGCAATTTAATGCTCAGCTTTTTTGATTTAAGTACAGTATACAATAGTTTGTAATTTCCAGCGGAGGCTTCGCCCGGGTGATATGTTAACAAAAAGTAGGGTAGTTATTCAAGATATACCTATCGATGTCACTTTTCGACTTTATCAACGAGAATTAGTTGATATTTCTTGGCGGAGAATATATCGGTAATGCATTTGTTATTTCTGATGGTATAGTGGTCACGTGGTCACGTATCATCATGTGGTACAAATAAATAAAGTTAAAACAGTTGCTTTAGTATAAAGTCATGATGGTTTTGAAATAAGAATACTGTAAAACTCACATCTTTCTGCATATCTTCTAACTCTCCGGTGAGATCGGCGTTAGGACCCCGAAGCCAGCGCAATGCACTCTCGGCGTCACGGCGGCGATTCTTGCTCAGCAAATATTGAGGCGTTTCAGGCATCCACCTGTTTATATATAACTACTTTTAGATCTATGTGTCCACTACAATGCATTAGGGGCCTACTACCACAATACGAGGCAGCTACTACGACTCAGTTCTTGTAACTGAGAAGACTCCCGTCATGGGGCTCTAATGCATGTTGATGAAGTTGCAGCCAAGTAAGCCAGCCCGAGCGATAGTAGTTTTTATGGCACCAGAGGGATTTCTATATGTTTTAAAGACTACCATCTACAACAAACGGAATTAACGGATTTACATATCCTGTTAGGAATTTCTTGCCTCTTACAGGCATGCTACGCAGTATCTTTTGACAGTAGCAGTAAACGCGGTCACCCATCCTACTCGGTGCCTACTCACCGAGCACTTGAAAGGCAGGTTAAGCGAGCAAAATAAAAATAAAAATGTCGGGACTCTTACCAGAAAACAGCCACTAATAGTGGAGGCAACAAAGCTGACACGATTGACAGCGTTCTCCAATGAGTCCATGCACCCAGCACGAATGTGAACAGGATACCAACGGTAAGAAAGAGTTGGAAAAAAGCTCCTAAAGATCCTCTGATTGATGTTTCGGCTATTTCTCCAATGTACATAGGGGCTGCCACGCAGATGCCACCTGATAAAGAAGGATGATGTTCTGAATAGCATACTAGATTGATCAAATGCAGATTAGTAACTTAATACTCCTTTCAATACTCTATAGAGATTTCTGACATGCTCACCATACGAGGTCGAAAGTTTCTCATCGCCATTGCAGATCAGCGGATCATGATTCATGCAACTGTGTCGAAACATCGGCGCGAAAAACATAAGTCGTAAGTACCCCCGTAATACAGCATAATATACGCACGATTTTTTTCTCCGGAGCAAGTGATGGTCAATTTTTAATCAATACATACCTGAACACCAAGTTTCTACAATAGGCTAGGCTTTACAATCGCGTATATGTACTTAGAAAATTATTGAAGATATTTATAAAAAACTTTCGACACTCCTCCGTCACACAAACGTTGAACATTACTATAAACTGACTTCATTAAGCTTTGACTATGCTTTATAATGGTGAAATTACCAGTGCTAATCCCAGCGAAGAATCTTGCAGCGATCAACATGCCGGCGCCATTAGCAAAAATGGTGATCAGCCAGTTGATCATGAACGGGATGGCCAGGATCAGGATGGTGGGCCGGCGACCGAGCTTCTGTGCGAGGATTCCAACTGGTAAAGCAGCCAGCAATGCACCAATAGCCAGGACAGAGGATACTAAACCACCTGAAGAGATGAAAGTCTTTATGAATAAAATATAGGTTATAAAATGACAGTCTACTTTTACTCCGTTACTTTTAGTTAGATTCAAAGGGCTAGCAAAAAGCCAGAACTAGGTGTATTATGCATTGTTTCCAATGGTTTGATAATGTTTAAGTGCAATAAAATTTGACTCACATGATGACCAGGTTTTCGGCAAAATGAAATTAATTTGTAAAAAGTACATAACGCCTAAAAATACTATTAATATACATTTCCAGTTCAGCAGCTGTTTACAGACATGAATGATTACAAACAGAGGCTTTGAGGGCGTAGCAGACAATCTAGTAAATCCTACGCCAAAGCATCTCTGTCTTTACTATGCCGATATAGTTTTTCCTTGTAGATATCGGATACACAGATTTGGCCTCTAAAAGTGATTGATAATAATAACATTTGAAAGTGAGGTTACCTTTGTCTGGAAGACAGAAGGAATCCCCCGAAAGCAACACGAAAAAATTGTACGTCCTGCAGAGAAAACAGGAGAAGGAATATTGGAACCAGGACGAAAGATATTTCAAAGGAAGACAGACATCAACAGCACAGTTTTCGGCATCGGTCATGAGTTTGTTCCGACTTCGCATCGAAAACACGTTATCCAATGTAGTGACGTCATCAGTGCTGGCACTCAGCCAGTCCTCAGTTAATGGTTTAGGAGGCAGGCCGTGGGTGTGCCGCTCATACCAATAATATTTATACTCTATGGTTTTGCTCTTGAGACTATCGTATATATTTTTGAGTTTGATTTTAAGGTTACAATAACATATCTTTTAAATTCCATTAACGATTTTTGTATTTTATGGCGTCAGCAAACACGTATGACGAAATAGGTAGCCAGAATAGTGACTCCAGTCCCATGCTGGCAGAATTATGGTGTGTCGTTAGAAAGGACAGGCGACAACTGTTTGGTGGTAGGGCGTTGTGAAAAGAATTAAGTTATATTGCGAATTCTATGTACATAAATTACGTTATAAAGTTAACAATGTTACTCGAGTCTATTTCTCTGCTTATCTATTTGCCATCTCAGTTAAGGGTGAAGCACTTTTTGCTTGACAACAAACACTTTACAATGCCTTGTGAATTTGACAAAGTCGAAGATGTTTTCAAGAAGTATTCTGACATGCACAAACCAAGAGGCTGCGTTTGTGTGATTACTAACACTTATACCTGTTTGACAATAATTTAGAACGGTGTTTCATAACATGGAACCCACGCCCCATAGGAGGGCAATTTGATGGTAAGAGAGGAGGGAATTCAAAAATTTACTAGAGACTCTTTAACACTGCTGCTGTGGGTCATTTAAATGTAATGCTAAATATCGGTGCCAATTTATCAAATTTTGAATTTTTTTACTTTGTTTTGATAACAGTTTCATAGTGATTTCTTCCTGAAACCCATTGTTTATGATTCTAAACTGAACAAAAATTTTTTTTAATTTTAAAAATTATGTATAGGGAAAAAAATACAAATGTTAAAGGTTAACACAAAAAGGTTGGGAAACACTGATCTAGAGCATATGGTATCGCTCCAGGATGTAATGTGAACTCCTTGTAAACATAATGATGTCCCCTGCAGAGTATCTTAGAATAAAGTGACTACAAGAATGAAGTGGAATGTCCATCGCAAAGTACACACTAAGTAACAATGATAATAAACGAATATAATGTTACGCTAAGTTTCTCCCTATTCGTAAGTTTGATAGATGCCAAGTGTGAAGGAAAAGCGGTTGCAATGTCACTTTTCATTAACTTGCCTCATAGATAAAATAGGAACTCGTAACTAAAGAGGTCTAGAAGCGGTGATAGCTTAGTGGTTAAGAATTCGGCCTCCTACACGGGGGGTCCGGGTTCGAATCCCAGGGCGCGCATTTCTAACTTTTCGAAGTTATGTGCGTTTTAGGCATTTAAATGTCACTGGCTATAACTGTGAAGGAAAGCATCGTGAGGAAACCTGCATGCCGGGGAGTTTGCAAAACTCAAAGGTGTGTGAAGTCTGCCTATCCGCACTTGGCCAGCGTGGTGGACTATGTCCTTAACCTTCTCATTCAGAAAAGAGACCCTTGCTCAAAAGTGGGCCGTGATCGGTTGAGATAATGAAAAGAGGTTAAGAGTACCGTATACCCACGCTGCTCCGAAATGGATTAGAAATAGAGTAAATGGCAAATCCAAGTCGGATGTTTTAATCTTTTATTTAACTTGCAATGTATTAGTATGTTAGTATATGAAAGTTTCATGAATTTTGATTTATTAATAATGTTGTTGGGTTGCTCTTGACCTCAGCGTTCAGAAGCGCTGTGTATGGAGACGACAAAGTACTCATCTGCTGGCGTTACCTAGGTCTAGGACAAATGTACTGGCCAAGGCGCCTCTTACTAGAGCCCTTGGTATAATTAACCAGGTTCATGACAGGCTGGACTTATTCTCATGTAGTTTGAGTGGATTCGCAGATAAAGTTAAATTAAGGCCACTCCACTGCTTTAGGTCTGTAACTTGTAATGGTGGAGCTGAAGTTATAAAAAAAATGAAAAAAGATTTCGTCTATTTTGGGTAATATTAAAATGGCAAGGGAAAAGCAAGGGTAGCAGTGCCATCTATCCATGGAAAAGTGAAAGTGATTTTAGTTACGTTAGTTCGTCACGTTAGATGGCGGTAATGCCAAATACGTCTCGGTCTGACTACTAGAATAAATTATTGGGTAGTAAGAATTATGTACTACCCTACAACCACTCTGGATCCGCTCTTAAATATAATTTATTTTTTTAAATTCCCCAGGATTAAAGAAACCGTCTTACTTTCAGTAGTATTCAGTAGGAAGCTAGCTATCTCTCCACGCATGTTGATGAGCACTTCAGTGTCATTATTGACGTCCTCAGGGAAGACCACGGTAGTGTTATCACCCTCTGGCACCTGGTTCTTCTGTAGCTGAGGAAGAGCTGGCGATGTCCAGGCCAGAATCGTGCCAGCTATCACTGCACCGATGGCCGCTGAAATAAAATAAGTTTAGACTTTATATTTAAGTAATTGTGCATAGCTTAGTGTACCTTCATCATAATTGCATGCCATAACTGCCGTACTACTGAACTCTGTGTCCTTCACCAGGACAAATGATTTCTTATTAATTATCGTATAACTGGCAAAATGCCACGAGCCTTCGGCCTCACGGGGCTTCTGACTCTGAGTTTATTATCCTTTCACGCAAAAACTACTGAAGCGATCTGGATGAAATATGGCACAGAATATAAATATCTAAATAAACATCTTTGGACAACTCACACACGGCCATCTGATCCCAAACTAAGCGTTAGCTTGTACTATGGTGATCAGACAACTGAT
>DWJZ01009355.1:0-10766 GCA_018249125.1 Asbolis capucinus
AAACTTTATCAGTAAATAAATGGGTAATTATTTTAAAATTAGGCTTTCAGTATTAGCTTGAAAATTTCTTTACATGTGAGGTGGCTAAAGGTGGCCTTTCTGATCAAACATTAAAATAATTTTAAACAGGAAATTCAATAATAGCATGTCTATAATTTAAAGATATTGAAAATTAAAATAGTGTATTTATTACTTTTAAAAATAGAAAGATTAATTAAGATGTAATACTTGAATCACTAATGATTTCTTTGATTGTTCATTAGTACAGTTTGTTTAAACTTCTACATTCTCTCTTGCTGGTATGGCATCCCATTGGAGATTCCCCTGTTATTGCTAATATGTCCTTAAACGGTGTATATACCATCAGGCCAGTCTCCTTGTACATCTGCCCTTTAGGGTACAAATAAATCAAGTTACTATGATTCAGTTCAGTTAAGGTTGTGATAGAATTTGTGTTTGAGATGTATGGATCTTACTGTAAGTTACTGAATAAAGTTCTAACATACAATACAATAACATACGATACGGCCTTGTTATGAAAAAATAAAATCAAATCATTTATTTTCAATACACTTGAGAAAGTGTACAATACACTTATGAATGTCTATAGGTGCCCTTGTTTTTGGTTCTAGGTTGTAGTACACGCATAAAACCAAACATGTAATGGTGTTGTAGTTAAAAATGTTGGCTTATGGGAGTTTCATAAACAGTTTTAGCGATACTACATTAACCCTACAAGGACAGGCTGTCTGAAAATCATTCTAATAATGTTTATAATATTTGTCTGATTTGCCACAAATTATGTGAAGAGATTGTGACTAAAATAAAATGTTCAATATGATTTATAATATAATTAAAACACGGGATATTTTTACATATTTCATCATTCCTTAGCTGAAAGTATCCAACTATTACTGTGAAGTAAATGACTCATTTTATTTATAAGACGTAGCAGGTTAGCTTGGGTAAGATTTGGGGTCATGAATGTGAACTACCAAACCTGGCCTATTAAATTCTGCTGTGGCTGGCTTCAACCCATTAATAATATGCATGCCAGCTAAGCAAAGTCATTTGTAGCTGGCAATTTGGTGGATAGGAAGCATTAGCGCCTAATACATGTGTCACAAGTATTTATGCCATACGAAGTTTCGGGATATAAATTAATAACTATAATGTAATGATAATACCTGGGACTATACCTTCCGAAGAACTGAAGAGATCAAGATATTTTTACACTGGCGGCCATCCTGCTGCCTCGGCAATCACAAACAAAGTAAGCTGCTACACTATGCGTGCTTTAATTAAAATTTTGACTACTTTGTTAATTTAGGTAGGTGTCAATTACTTGTGGCAGGACAGAAAACTTGCAGGTTATTAAAATTATTGCCTTTTTTAAAACTTTCCATTTACTTTTTAATTTCAGAGCAAGTTAACATCTTACCGTGATTTACAAAAAGCGGGGAAGGAGCTCAACAGTGACCAGAAAGTTGCGGTTGCTAAGTACGATGAAGTGGCTCAGACACTGGAGTTTGCAAGGGAGCTGTCAAAGCAGGTGTCGTCAATCGCAGTTGCGGCTGAACGCGAAGCCAAGAAACAGGCAAAGAAGGTATTTGAGATCACTTAATTGGCACAACATTACATTACAAATAACTATTATGTAACATTTTCTATGTTAAGTGTAAAATTTTTGCTTTTGACCGAATTTGATACATTAAGTATTTAATAAATAATTTTATTAATGTTGGGACTATCAAAACATTTTTGAAAGTATAAACACCCTTTCTTTGGCATAATTTTAGTACTAAACAAATAACTAAAGCAAACCTACATAGTCACTAGTGGTAAAGTAGGTATGTTGTTCTTTTTATAAGAAGCAAATATTATGTTATATATATGCTCTATGTGAGCGAATTTGCATCCGTAAATCATTTAGAAATAATAGTTATCAGTTAATGAAGTTAATATTTTGTAAGACAATTTTCGACCTTGGGCCTTGAGTCACATGCCTTTTCTGTTAGCGTTTACGTCTGTTTTCCCGTAATAGACATAGTTCCCATACTTTTTTTTGAATCAACGTTTAACGCGAGCGATAACAGCAAACACATTTGCGGGGGAGGGAGTAGGGGAGGTAGTTGTTACGATCGTGCTCACGTCTCAGCCAGAAATATTGTCGTTAAAATATTTATCGTGAGAATTAGCGTGGAATTATCGTGAAAGTGAATTAAGGTTCAATTTTGATGTTAGTGAATTTATGTTCAAATCTTCATAAATCTTAACTGAACAGAGCAGCCTCATGAAGTCTAGAGCACACTCCATGTCAATGCCTCATCAGGCTCTCCTCATTACTGGTCTCTGTGGGTCCAGTATTAGTGGATCTGTACATGATTGCAGTCAGGTGTGATTCATTTTAGTCTTATCATCAGGCCCCTCTTAAACAGAATGAATAGTGTTATGATTCAATGTCTGGTTTTAAAACTGAACAATAGATGACACAAGAGTTGATTGAAGATTGTTAGATAACAAAACATATGGAGCTAGTAGTTATGTATATGATAAGGTGTTATAATATAATTATAATAACTGATACTTTAGTATAATATGCCGACCAATTGGAACCACTCTGCATGATGATGTAGTGAGACCGCTGTGTATATTTTCAATGTTATTTGTGAACATAAATCAGAATTGGTATTGAAATTTGGGGTTAATGATACTAATATTATAAAGCTGAAGAGTTTGTTTATTTGTTTGCTTGAATGCGCTAATCTCAAGAACTACTAGTCCGATTTGAAAAATTCTTTCAGTGTTAGATAGCCCGTTTATCGAGTAAGGCTAAAGGCTATATCTTAACGCTAAGACCAATAGGAGCGGAACAACAATGAATAATGTTTCAAAGTCGGGGAATTTTTTTCCTATAGAGAGCTTTCGCTGCGTGCACTGCGTAAACGGTTAGTTTCGCAAAAACCATGTATATGACAGAATTGTTCCTCTTTAAAAGCTCTAAAAAAAGTCCGCGACAGCATGTCTATCTTTTGAGGTTAGCGCACTAAAACTTTTTTTATGGTAACCAAATTTGTTGTAAAATAATGCATTAATTGCGAAGGTGTTTTTATAAAAAGTTTTTATGTCAATGCTTATCCATATAAATACGTTATTCATCACAACTATTTAGTTTAAAACAAAATTGCCCTTTATATAATTCGATTTAAATAAATATCTTATTAGAAATATCACAGTTTAAAACTAACATTACAGCAAATTAGTTTAGTAAAGTTTTAGTTTAAGTTTAGTTTAGTAAATGGTAAAAAGCTATAAATATTAGCCTAGAGATTTGAGGCATATCTATATTAAGATAATATATACTTATATACTTCCAGTGTCTGTGTTTCTCTGTCGGGAGTATATTTTAGGTGTTTTCAAGAAGTTGTGAATAAACTTCTTCTAAGTTATGATTTACCATCCAAGTTTACATTGTCACTGACCTTTTTGTCGGATGGTACTCCACATTACCTTATAGTATGTAAAAAAACCCTCTCAATTCCATTGAGACTTGTCTATGAATATGTTTTTAAATGTAATTTTTCCCATATTTATAACTTGTTTCTGTTAATTAGGATGCGTGGATGCGCTATGCTGCTGATACAAGCAAGATTCGGGAGGTACTTCTCATCATGGACTGTCTAATGCAGATGGGGAATACTGAAGCGAGAGAAGATTTTCTCAATGGTACCAATGGAGCTGCCAAGTTATCCGAAGATGACTTGAGAATTCTTGATGATCTGTGAGTATACTATTGTTGGTGTATTTTTGGGTGTCTCGTACCTTCCTATCTAAAAGAATAACCTTGCAGTCTTGATAGTCCCTGCCTGCAAAGTGACGAGTGCCAGATAATACTCAGTCAGAGTGGACACTTTTGTGACTGGTGAATTAGGTATAAGTATTGTTTTATCCATGCATATGAGTGCGTAAGCGTTTTATTATACCTATTTTTGCAGTATGACATAAAATGTGCCATAAGAAATATTTCATCATATTTCTATCTCATCCAACTTATTACATATATGTAATATTGCCTTTAAAAATGTATTGTCCTTGAACATAAGTTGTGTAGGGACCTACCTTAAGTGGGTATTGTATTAAGAGAAAATGTGTATAAGTTTAGGGTAGGGCTATACAGTAAAAAAATACAATTTAGTAGCGCAATCATTTGATTACAGTAGTCTAATATCTTTTACAGGTATCCAGAAGTGACTCCTAAACATGAGGTTAATGAGGAAGGTCAACCTGGATTTCATACATATACAACAAAAGCAGCGGAACATTTGTATGCTATTATTGAAGGAAAACCCAAGGAGATTTTAGGAACAACATATGCTCATATCAAGGAAATTGTTTGTGCTGTACATGAATGTGCTTACTTCGATAAATCTGTTGAAATTGCTGTCCCGGAAAATGAAGAATGTGTACTGGCTGAGGAGGAATCCCAGGAAGTGACTCCGGAGTTGGAGGAAGTGGAGGCCCCTCCGGTGTACGTAGCGCCCGTGGCCCTCCCTGCTCCCCCCGCCCCCGCCGTCGTCCCAGCACCCGCTTATCCCCTCCTTCCCCTCTCACCTATCACACTACAGGAGGTGGAAAACGCATACTTTTCTCAACAGTATCCCCAACAAAGACCTATCTCGGAGGTGATCGGTTCACAAAACTTTTTCTTCTTACAAGAGTCTGAAGTCGACAGCCCGGTTGACACCCCGCAGCCCCCGCCGATGATGAACCAGCCATCACCGCCGGCGCCGATCCCCACACAGACCTTCACCAATCAACACTTCGTTCAGCTCCCAGGAGGTCGCGTGCCCGAGCCCGGAACGATCCCCCTCCCCCCGCAGCCACACTTCCCCCCGCACCCGGACCACCCCGCGTACGCCGCGGTGGCGATCCCCGCGCCTCTCGTGCCGCATCCCCACCCCGGCGTCCAGCCCCCGCCGGCGATGCAGCATCCTCCCCAGCCCCTCCCCCAGCCCGTCATGATTGAGCCGCAGCCGATGCCAATCGAGGAGCAGGTCAACGCCCCCATCGAGGATAAGAGCGACGAGTGGCAAGAGAGCCGGAGTCCCGAACGCGATGACGGCGGCGAGCGCAGGAGTCAGGGGCACGGGGACGGACAGGGCAGGTACCGGCGCTACGGCCGCACCAGGGGACCCTCCAACGGCTACCGCGGCCGGGGGTCCTACCAGAACAGACAGAACGATGGCTACCACAACAGACACACCGGCGAATATCAGAGCAGAGGCAACAAGGACGGCTACCAGAGCAGGCAGTACAACGATAACTACCAGAACAAACACGGCAAGGACAACTACAGCCGCGGCAACAACGACGGCTACTACGGCAACGGTGACACCGGCGACAACCACCAGCAGAATGAGAACGGAGGCCGTGACAGATACAACGACAACAACCAGAGCTACCAGGGGGGGTTCAAGAGCCGTGGCAGGGGAGGCCCCCGGGGGGGCGCGCGTGGCGCCCGACCACCTCGCCCCCAACAGTACACTCGTAAACAAGAAAATGTCGAATGATTCCCATTAGACATAATTTACACCAGTGACAAATTCGATAACAGACTTAAAAATCATTCGTGGAAGGCAAATTTCACCGGCAACAACGCGCTGTGGAAACATAAGAGATTATGGTAAAACAACAAATAAATAAATAAATAAAAAACCTAAAAAAAAAGTAAAATTATAAAACTTGAAACTGAAGAAAAAATAAGTTACTTGAATTTAGATGTATGATATATGCAATTATTGTAAGTTACTTAATTCTAGATCCTTGTATAGGTTACGTCACCCAACGTCCTCGTGATATGAATTACAGGAGTCGTGCACACGCCGGGACCGCCCACTTTGTACTTTTAATACAGTTGATTTAAAATTGATAATTATTTGAGTTTAACATGTTCTGTCAAATTGTTTTCCTTTAACTGAAACATTTAATTTGCTTTTAAATAACGACCCGAGTCCTATTATATATATAGGCTATTCAGATTACAATTTAATAATGATTTTGCTATTTATAAAATTAATATTTACTTTATAATGTTGCATTCGATTTCTTTATAATTTTTGGAGGCAACGAGATTGTGTTAGCAATTGATGTGGAATTCTGTTGCTGCTACAATAATGTCTTATTTGATCAAGCATCTCTCTATTTCTTTACATTATTCTCAATAGAGGCTGTGTGCAAGCAAATAAAAGTATTCTATGATATTCTGGAGTTTTATTCTATTTTTTTATTATAAACGTTACACTTTCGATTTTTGAATAGAGAAAAAAGCGTCGAGTACAAATCGACAACATACCGAGGCGTTTCTTGTTCCATCATCACAACCTATCACTCTTCTCTAAATGAGAAGGTTAAGGCCATAGTCCACCACGCTGGCAAAGAGCAAATTGGCAGACTTCACACACGAGCTTTGCAAACTAACCGGGATGCAGGTTTCCTGTTTTTCTTTACCGTTATAGCGAGTGACAGTCTTGTTTAGCCTGAGAGCCTCTCCCTCTATGCCAAAATTCATTCAGACCACAGTAATTGTTACGTGGAGTAAAAAATATATTTATATCTACACTAAATTTCATTCAAATCCGATCAGTAGCTAGAACGTGAGACCATCCATTCTCACGAAATTTCGCATTTATAATATTAGTAGGATTTACCTGTTATAAAGGAACTAAAGTAATAAATAAAATAACCATATATTATAATGTTGTTTAATAAGAAATTATGTCCAAACAAATCTGTGTAGGTCGTCCGAATCGAACAAAATAAATATAGTTCTTCTTAACTTTACTAGACAGAACTATGATTTTTACAATGCTACTTAGCTAGGCACTTACCTACCATATTAACTAGCAACTATTAATAGGTATATTATAACCTATACAACCCAATGCAATTATACAAAATATTTTCTATAATAATGTACTTATCTTAGCGTACAAATATATCGCCACATTTTGTTCATTATAAATAATAGGCAATATAAACTTATTCTATAGATCACTCCAGGAAATCAACGTTTTCAAAGGCCTCCTCAGGAATGTGGATTTTGATTTATAATTTTAATTATGTATGACGTAATTATATTTTATAGCATTTTGAATAATATGTTCGAATAAAGTTAAAATTAGTGGAGTTCGTTACGTCTACGTATACTTAAAAAATGCTGCATATTTCACTTGAAATAACAATTGGCATATAACGTGAGAAAACTTGTTTTATGTTGTTCAATTCATGTGCCCGTAAGACTTGATAAATACTGTCCATGAGAGAAGTGGCAAAACATTTAAAATAAAATTTGCACTTAGCTCTGCACATTGTAGGTGATATAAGTTAGATTTTTACTTGTACTAAATATGTTATATACAATATGTTTTAAACAATATTCTAAAAAAATCTATGTATTGTAGTTCAAAATAAGTTATTCATTTGTTAAAAAATAACTTTTGAAACATTCAATTGTGACCGCAGAATCAGCATAGCAATTATATTTTGGTGCCGGTATATCAATATTATAAAATATATATACTGCAACGTCTAGCCACGGAACCCTAAAGATACGAAATGACTTTCACAAATCAGGCAGTATCTAAGATTTGATAATTATCAAACAAATTCCGATCGGAATCGAACCTGAGCCATCGCAGTCCAAGTAACCGTGTCATATGACACATGTATAATATACAAAATAAAACTCACTAACTTTAGTATCCACCTCAGAAATATTACATCATTACACCTACACAGAACAAGGATGTTATAGATTCGGATATGAATAATTTTATACCGGATTCAGTTACTTTAATTTCGGATATATTTGGTTACCATGTCAAAATTCGAATTCCATGATATTCCTTCACTGCAGATATATTTGTAATACTGTTGGGTACTATTTAATTTTATTCCTGTATTCAAAGACCCATCGAGATGGTAATGACCGTTAAAATTGTTTTCAACAAAAAAGATATTTTTGATAATATGTGTTAAAACCATATACTTATATACAAGTTATACTATTTTCGAATTTACTTTTTTATTTCCCGCTCGTTCCGATAATATGAGTTATAATAATATTATAAAAAAATTTTATGCTTTTTTTGCATTGTTTCTGTATTGTAATTAGAAAAACAAACTATTGGGAAGTTTCCTGTTCTCAAACAACTGACATCACTAGGAATTTATTTTTAGCCAAACCATATTTTACCTTATGAAATGTTTGTAAAAATCAAGATTAAATAAATACATACATTTTAATTTGTAGTGTGTTACACATTTCCTTTGCTAAAACTGACTGTTCCTTTAACAATTTATAAAAAGTATAACTTCAAAACACCAAAATTAATTTAATCATATTCAAATAAATTTATTTGATCACGGAATATACATACTGTGGTAAAAAAACTTAGTATTAAACTCATCACTTTCACCGTAACGGTTAACCCCACACAAAAAAAATTAAATCTATCTTTTAATACATTTTATACGATCACAATTACCTTTGCCCAATATTGTTCCCAAATAGCATTGCACAAATTAAAAAAACAAAAAATATTTACAATAAACAAGAATATATATGTATGTTGCATGTAACGCTACTTCAATACTTCGACAGGCATTATGTATAAAGCGACATGTCTTAAAAACACTTCACATCGACGTCTTTAAAGTTATTTTTTGGAAAAATACATAAAGGAAAAAAACATTTTTTTTTTTCAAAAGTTAGCGCTTGACTACAAATATAAAGAGTTCTTAGAATAATAATCTCCAAAAGTATAATATCTTAGATTATTACACTTCAAAAGGTTATGTTTCACTTGCTGTCTTGCACTCGGGAACGGTTATATAAAGTTATAATTCAAAAAGAAAAATACTTTATAAAACCCTTTGCATATGACAACTATATTCATATATTTGAGCCCAATTTTAAACATAGTGTAAGCGCCATATCTCACAAAGCTAGTACGCGTCGCTTTTGAAAATATACGTCAATTTGACATTACATTCGTAAGTTTTTTATAATGTAATATTTAGTATTCGGTTTTTTTTGGAACGTGTAGTCAAGGTCATTGATACCTGGTGTTACCTGTGTTGTCAAGATATATATTAATGTGGATGACATGAAGTTGTATACGTAAAGCCGCCGATTTATAAATTACGTATATGTTGAAGACCTTTAATTTACATTGAGGGTATGAAATAGGATCTAACTTCTCAAGATTCATAACTAAACACTTGTCATAATAATATTCACAGTTTCTTCGACCAAATATTGGTCACACTAATTATTAATTTATTTAAAAGTAATAATCGCTACCAGAAATGTGCGTTTGATAACTTACAGAGGTACAAATAAAAATACTCTAAGTAGAGACAACTTCCGGCCCTGTATTTGCTTGCAGTTACTAACATTCAAATATTATATTATACAATTGTATTTTCAAAATTACCGTTTAAGTTCCAATGGGTCTATTGGCTTAGTTTTAATAATATGCGCAGGTGGCACACATTATATTACACATACTTTAAATAAATATAACAAAAGTACTACTAACATAATATTTATAAAAAAATAAAACAAGTTCAAGCAGATTATTGATGTAGATTAAACATATATTTTGACGAAAAGACAAAAACAAAGAATAATCTGGTCGTGTTTTCATTTAGCTGACCTTAGGTGGGGCAATCTTTTATGGGGCTCGGTGTATGTATTATAATAATGAACTTCAGCCAATACCTGACCTATCTGTACGTTTAAACTACAACCAAAATCACAGTTTATGGGAACGACAATAACATATAAATCAAAATAATATAACATATAAATCAAAATAAAATAATAATAATAACCGTTATTTATTTTTAATGTTAAAAAAATAATTCTGAACTAAATAAAACCAATAGACCGCACTCAGTTACAACGTAAGCAAGCAAAAATGGCACCATATGGTTTAAAATAATACATTACCAACAACTGATACTAAGTAACAGCCGAATACGATATGACATTGGAAACTAACAATACGTGATGTATACATCGACTGCATAGCCTAAAAGACGACTTCTGGTAAAACAGACCAGTCCATAGACCATTAGAAATTGTGGGCAACATACCGTACCGAACAATAATTGTGATTTATGTGACGTAATTTTGAATCGACCAATCACGACGAAGTTTTTGACATTCCCCTCCCCTTACCCCCGCGCTTTAACTGAATTTGTTATTAGTATATATTACATAGGACGTCTAATAGGACATGTAGCCGTTGTGCGTAACCTACATTTAGACCCCGTCAGTTTTAAACGTAGTAAATTAAATGCTAGAAATAATATAGTGCTAAAATACTAACAAAATACATAAACGACTCGTTGGACAGAGATATGAGCACAATAAATTATATCACTTTGCGTCTCTGGCTAAAAAGCTAAAAGCTATTGGCAGACTATATTTTACGTATGGAGAGGCCATTTTTCGTTCGGGATATATTTCCGCACTCAGAGCCGTTAATGACCATTTTAAGGATACATAAGGCCCTGATACTATGTTACAGTTATGAAATTTTGTTTTTCTTTGTATTAGGACTCTCTATAATTAAAGCTTGTGTTTTAAAATATTTTAATAAAGTGATTTTTATATTGGGCTATGTAAATAAAGCATGACCCAAGTTATTAGAGTGTTACACATATAATGTTGCGGTTAATAAGATAATCGAAACCTT
>DWJZ01009356.1:0-10765 GCA_018249125.1 Asbolis capucinus
TTTTTCGTTCAAAAGCTAGTACTTCTCTGATAATTGCATGTAATTTTGAGCGACATCTGACGATTAGTTTTAGAGTTATTCTTAATCATGCGTATTTAAATGGGTACGACAACGTTGAAAATAATGTTCTCATTTTATTACTTGTTGAAGAAATTTTAAGTCATTTTTTAAATTATAAAAAATCTGGGGCACAGTATGCCCTGTCAAGACTAGCAGAAAAACGGCACAGTATGTTATTCTTTTCTTGACGCAAGCCATTTTCGACTCCCCTATAACTTTGTTGTGGATAAATAAAAAATCTTGGTCATAAAAATCTGGGGCACTGTATGCCCCCGCCAAGACGAGCAAAAAAGCGGCACAGTATATCATCCTTTTCTTGACGCAGGCCATTTTCGACCCCCCTATAACTTTGTTGTGGATAATTAATTGCATTGCAGTGTCAACCCTGATATCTTTAAGGCTTCATTTTTATTTGTTAGCAAGGTCAGACCGGCTTAGCACGAACCCAGAGTGGTTAATTAAACACGTGATTGATCGATGAGCTGCACTCTTCAACGAGCTAAATGAAAACAAACTGCTTCCAGTCTCTGATAAGGTCTTTAATTAATAATTTAATTAATGAATTTACAGCTAGAAGCATGGGAGAAGTCTACAGTTCGATTCCGGCTGTTGAAAGATGGATGTTTGTTCTCGACGCACAACTATAATTTGTGTGTTCTACTTAATACTTTTTATGCCACGGGAACAAATCAGTTTTCTGGGATAAAAAGTATCCTATAACCATTGTCCTTACATAAGCCACAAACATGCCAAATTTCAATTAGATTGGTCCATCGGCTTCTGAGTTGCCATACTAATTTCAACTTGTTATCCTGTGAGAACTAAGCCATTTATTGGGGTAAATCATATCCTATAAAGATTCTTGGAGCTTAAACTACGACTATGCCAAGTTTCATCTAAATCTGTCCAGTGGTTTTTGCGTGAAGCTCGAACAGACAGACAGAACACAAAATGTTTTGGTCTCTATATCGATAACAAGGCTTTGTTAGAAAGGCTTCACTGGATTAAATTTTTCAAAAAATCTTTGTCGTACAGAACTGACCCCATTACAGATAAAGTAATATTATGAGATTATAGATAAAGGACAAACTCTTAGACAAACAATTTTTTTTTGAGTTTTATAAGTAATTTTAAAGCCCACTGACATTAAGATTTGTATAAAAACTTGTAAATTTGCTTGGAGCTCTTGAAAAATATTACCTCGAAGCATATAAAATAATGCATTTCTAAAACTACAAATACGAGGTGTATTTGAAGTCCATTAAAAACATGGCAAAGGATGAAATGAGCAACATCTTTTTCAAAAACAAATGTTGAAGGAATATTAGTCGAGTTGTATGGTGTGTAAAGCTGATGTGGCATAACAGTTGAAAGTATGTCGAGTGCTGGGTAGGAGTAGGCAAGCGAAGGATATATTCCTCTAGGAATTAGTCAGCTTTTCAGGGATTTGAATGCCTGGAAATAGAGTTCTAGGAAAAGAAATGAGGCAGACTATGATGAAATAGGCTACGACTCGGCAACGTTTTTATTATAGCCACAAATTTTATAAGGATATTAATGCGGGCCTCACTAAACGTGTCTTCGTCTGGAGGATCAAAAAACGCCAAGTTGTGTCGTGTTACTCAGGCCTATGCGGGCCACATTGCAGTGGGTCACATATGTCCCGCGGACCATACAATAAAATTAGCCATTCCAGAGATTAGCCGAAACACAAAGTATGCGTATTCTTAATAATATACATTTTTTATATAATTAATAATTTTATTATAATAAATTCTTATATAAAACGGTTATTCTTATGTTACAAACAGCCACTCCAATTATATATATTTGTACTACACCATTCGTTCTTAAAACAGTGAGTAATAATTTTACTTGAAATATTTCCAACTGACAATTCTTACGTCAGTTAAAGTTAATTGAGATTTATAGTAAAGAGTAAAATCAATTAAAACCTAAATATAAAAGATCCTTATAATAGCTGACTCAACGGAAAACCCAGCCTGTACCAGAAATATCGAATAATTACCTACAACTTAATTACAACTTTAATTGAAAAATGACAAGTTAACTGGAAAATAATTATAACTTACGGAATTATACTCGAACATATTTTAATGAGCACTTTGGTTTGAACATGTGAATTTACCTCAAATTAAATAAATTTCTGTACAATTATATTCGTTGGTCAGTAGAAATTAATTAACTTTTAATTGTAAAATATGAACGCTATTTATTTAATTAATAATCATATGTCATTTTCCATTAATATCTATAGAATATCTTCGTACTTATGTAATATTTTTATTTGTTGTTTTATTACAGACGAGGTCTACCCGGGTGCGTTTTTATGCATCAACTCATCAACCATATGTCCGTCGACATAATTTTACCAAATTGTCAGTGCTATGTTTTCTACCATTGCAGAGTGTATAAAATATAAATAAACATTGATTTATTTGTAGATGTATGAGAAGATGATGTGTGAATTCCACCAATCCGTACTTGTCTAGCGTGGACTCTGGGCAGTACCCCTCCCGTTGTTAGAGAACCCGAGCCTAGCAATGGGTCATTTATGGGCTACAATAACGAACCGTAACATTACAATGTACACAGGGAACAAAAAATCGAATTTTAGATAATATAACAGTACAATTTACATGGTGGCCATTTTTATTTTATCTAATAAAGTAATTAGGGTTTCCAGCGAAACTGTTCATTGTCCATTAACCCTCGCCTATTAACGGTCGGGCGCTGCTGGACTCAGGGTATCAATACATATATGTATGTATGTACATCATGTCGCACACGACAGCTCATCTGCGATGTATATCACTCTATTAACTTAATTAAAACCGTTAATCGACTTTGGATGTATTTGTGGGTTTTCCTTAGCTGTTTATTTATTATTTCCTATCTTAGTTTTTGTTTAGTATAATTTTGGTTCGTTAATTTATTAGGGAATTATGGTATATTAGTTTCGCTTGTTGGAGAAATAAGAAGAGATTAATGACAGAGTATTCTATATGATTTTAAACTTGTCTCACTGGGGACTGTGTACATTATGTTAGGTTACGGGTACTCACGATTTCTCTGTTTTCTTGCGCTAATATTTCGATTTAGTTTTACTGCCTCTAGCGGTCACCCATCCTTATACTGACCGCGCTCGCTGTTGCTTAATTTTTTTGATCGCCTACAATCGAAACAAATCAGGCTATGAACGATTGATCATTAATGTCTCGGAGTCAATTATTTCAAAAGTTCCCCCAATATGTTCACACAGTTTCATGAAAACATTTATGTACCGGATGTTATACCGGGACTGACGTCGATTTCCGGTGAACACGTTCTAGCGGAAACTGCGAAAAACACTCGCTGCGAGTACTGTTATAAATTCAAACGTCGAACGAATTTGTTGACTTATTTTTGCAGTTAAATATACAACGACTGGTAGCTTAGCGGTTTGTCGCTCTAAATATAAATGTACCAAATATATGCGTCAGCGTTTGAACAAAAAAAGAATTGTCAAAATTGGGAGGTATTCATGCCAAAAAATTATGAGGTATAGAAAAACAAACAAATAAGAAAATCTTTAATTTTTTGAACTCGCTTAACACTGACGAAACTCTTTTCTTTTGAAGTCTTTCAATATTCATGTCAACAAATATCTGTCCCACTAGTGGGTTCTGGTCTCACAAAGTGAGAGGTACAGAGCATATTTCATGCTAAGTGAGGAATGGTAGATTTCACACACCTTCTAGAACGTCATGGCGAACTCTCTGGAGTGCAGGTTTTCTCGGGATATTTCCCTTTACCGAAGCAAGCTTTAATTAACTTATGGTGCGCTTGTACATGTGATGCACTGAACATTTTTCACAATTTTGATGATCGGGCAAAAATACGATTTTTAGAATTATTGTGTGTCTGAACACTCATTTCGTGAAATTTTAAAACTTAGCAGTTATTATTTATATCATGGAGTGACATTTAGGATACTTTTTATGCCAAAAATTGCAAGTTTACATTGGTATAGACGACAAAAGACGACTCGCTTTGTCTCTTCTTTTATTATGCGTACCACGAAGGATTGGAATAAGTTACCCGCGTCAGTATTCCCGTTTGATTACAATGTAAGTCCTCAAATCAAGAGTGAATAGGCTTTTGCTGAATTAGTGCATCTTACCACCCAGATCAGATCGCTGCTTACCATCAGGCAGGATTGTGGTCAAGCGCAAATTTATTGAACATAAAAAAATATGCATGCGAAAGCAAATGGAATCGAAGCTGTGAGTAAAGTAATTAAAACAAAAAAAATATTAAAATTCGAATATTAAAACACATCACTCTCTTACATCAGTTCTAACGAAGCTAAAACGCTTGACGCAATACCCGCGTCAGGACGTGTACTGTCTGAATATATGTCAAGTGTTTACACTTTCACTCGCTTGGGAATAATTTTACGAGGATTATTCTTTTGTTTTCATTTTATTCGTACCGGAAGAATTCCGGAGAAAATTCCGAATTATTGCGATTTTTTTTCACTTTCTTCAAGTTTTGCCGTCTGTATGTCCGTCCGGATTCTACTGAAGAGATATTAGTAGAAAGCTTTAATTTGGCCTGAATATGCTCAATAATCGTGGTAAGATAGAGGCACAGGACCTAAACGTGTGAACTGTCAAGTATTTACACGTTCACTCACTTGGGAATAATTTTACGAGGATTATTATTTTCTTTTTATTTTATTCATACCTGGAATTCTGAGGTTCTGGAGAAAATTACGAATTACTTTAAAATCCTTTTAGTTTCTCGAAATCTCTCTGTCCATCTGTTCTTTTAGACTGTAGTGAAGATATCCTTAGTAAGAAATCAGTAATTTGACATGAATATACTTAATAATCTCGGTAAGATAGAGGCAGAATAAATGTGTGCAATTTTTAAATATATGTCAAGTGTTCACATTCACTCGGGAATTATTTTACTAGGATTATTTTTTTGTTTTTATTTTATTCGCACCGGTTTGTAGGTTATCGTTGAGAATTCGATGCCCTTATAGTTTTGGAATGTCTGTCTGTCCGCCCATACATACTGATACCCTTATTATTAGCTGTATTTTGGCATGGATTTATATGGAGTTTTGGTAGAATAGAATTGTGATGAAGTATTTTTTCGGGTGTATGGATCCCTCCTCTTAACGCAGCCAAGAGCATACTCCACCACGTTGCTCCAATGCGGATTGTTAGAGGGTTAGTGGCCAACCCCAATGTTGGAAGTTTTATTGGCGTGCGAATGCCTCTGACGTGGCTTAAAGATTGCATAGCAAGCTGGACCGACCTTACCCGAACTACCATAAAATTATTCAAGACTTGCCGGTAACACCCAGTCCTCTTCTTCTCCCAAACTATTAAATATTCTTCCATACTTCTCCTATCTCCCTGGGTACGATTGGTGTTTTCTATGTTATTAGGTTAACGAGAAGATGGATCATCTGATGGTAAGATGGATCATCTGATGGTAAGATGGATCATCTGATGGTAAGATGGATCATCTGATGGTAAGATGGATCGTCTGATGGTAAGATGGATCATCTGATGGTAAGATGGATCGTCTGATGGTAAGATGGATCATCTGATGGTGAGATGGATCATCTGATGGTAAGATGGATCATCTGACGGTATGATGGATCATCTGATGGTAAGATGGATCATCTGATGGTAAGATGGATCATCTGATGGTAAGATGAATCATCTGATGGTAGGATGGATCATCTGATGGTGAGATGGATCATCTGATGGTGAGATAGATCATCTGATGGTAAGATGGATCATCTGATGGTAAGTGATCACCGCCATGGCTACTAGCAACTCCAAGTTTCAATAATACCATAGCAGTAAATTTGGCATGTAGGTTAGCCACTTCAAATCCTGAGCCAAGAAGGGAGGCCATAGCCTAGTAATAAAATAGAGAATTTCTTTTGAAACACAGAATTTCTTTTCCAAGTACCCCTGCGTAGCGGCTCAATTCGGGTCGAGTAAGTTTAAAAGCCCTCCAGCGATTTGACACTGCATAATTTTATGATAATTACGTAAATAAGGGTGTTACGAGATAAAATTGTCTCTACGTTATAATTTATTCAATACGATGAAGGTGAGATTTTGTGTTAGGTGAAATTTTACTGTATTAGACAAGACGGAATTGAGGCGTTCTTGGTCCCGTGGTTTGTTTCGGTCGTAAGTGAGTCGAAAAATAAATTGTTGTTTCTTTATATTACTTTTGGTTTTCGCGATTTGTTGTCATCTTTTCCGAACTCTGCGAAAAGGGTATTCACTGAAAACCGGCAATTATGTATATAAAACATTATGATACAAAACAATTTTTCTGAGTGCATATTTTTTTATCGCCATGCGCTGTTTTGTTTTAAATTACTCCATATTTATGAAATTGTAATTTCTTTTTTCTATTGTTTTCATTTTCTGTAATGATAGAGCTATCATGAGGTGTATCCGTGATTCGAAAGCCGCCAGTCCGTCGTCAGTTGTTATCGTTAGATATGAATCGTCGTCGAATCATCGTCGTTAAATACCACGTCGGAGGTTTGCGGGTTGTATTAAAACCTCCGAGACTTTGCTTCGCCACCAATCCGCATTGTGATGTTTTCTCTTCAAGTTAAGAGTGAATAGGCTTTTACTAAATTAATGCGCTTTACCATCTAAGACAACATCACCACTTACCATCAGGTGGATTAGTGGCCAAGCACTAAAAAAAAAAATTCAACAGAATTAAAGTGTATAAAAGTCGAGTTCTGTAATTACCGACTCTATAAGGTACAAACAAATATTCTTAGAAAGACATTAATTAAAACTTTGTAATAAATACACATAATTTTGAAGCTCCTACTAATATAATAAATGCTAGTTTGTGTGGATGTTAAACAGTTGGATGGATGAATGAATGGATACCTACTTCTTCACGCAAAAACAACTGTACGGATGAATTTTGCTACTATATTATAGTCTGGAGAAACACATAAGGCTACTCTTTATCAACAAACCTACCACGCGGGCGAAACTGCGGCCGTAAACTAATACTGATACAATAAAAATGTGAGCAAATCTACTTTTAAATGATAACAGGCTACGAGAATACGTCGAAATGTAAAGTGCACAGAGAAATAATATTATTGTATTCATAAAAGAAATGCCAAAAAATCCGAGATACGAAAAATTTTATTCGTGCAGAAATAAATAGATTAACAGGGAAATTGAATCTTCCTATATCCCTTCCATTTGAGGCAGCCTTAAAAATGGCTTTCATTTACTGCAACGGCACTTTTGAGCATGAATTGAGTTTCTTTTGTATTCTTTTCTATTCCATTCTTTTATTGAATGGGAGTTTTGACGCGAGATTTTCACGTTTTTATTTTGATGTTTTTGCATATGAGTGGTACTGATTTATGTGACTTTGACACATTTATTGTTTTTTAATGATTACGGGTCTCTCCTGATCCTGGAGAGGCTTAGAGCATTACGCTGTTCTATTGCAAATCGGAGGAAGGGTTTTTTTTGCAAACATCTGCGGTCTCTGGTGGTGGTATATTGTTGTGCCAGGTGATGACTATGCCAGTTCTGCTACCAGTCACTTAGCGGGCGCACCTGTTGATATAAATTTTTCAGCATTTTCATTTCGATACACTCTATACTATAATCGTACTTCATAAAGTTATATCGCTATGGCTTACAAACAAAGGGTCAAACTATTGCTTATTCTCGGTGGAAGGGCTAGTGGCCAACCCAAGCGACGGAAATTTTTATGCCGTCCAAAGACAACCGAAATGGTTTAACGAGTGGTATTTAACAATAGCAACTCATGAAATTTTTGCCACTAGCGGTCACCCATCGTACCAACTGATTTGTTACTTAATTTTTATGGACCTTTAGAATATTCTGGCGTGAAAAGGTAACAGACACACAGTTACTTTTGAATTTATAATATTAGTAACAAGGTACTTTTTTCAAATTTACTGCCTTTTCACATATTCAACATTCATTAGTCTGTATTGATTTCAGCTTAATATAAGTACAGCGTAATGAACTTTACACTCGACACGGCGCCTCGGGTTGATATCGCACTCTGTTTTAAATTATATTCCGTGCCATGCTTATGTACGACTCTTTATAAAGATGTGATTTTTAACGCGTTTCTATCATTTCATTTTTGTTTTCTTGTTCAGGTTTTCTATTGGTTTTGTATTTTTACAGGCGACGTTTATTTACTACTAGTTGTATCCGGCGCATGTCTCTACGCATATACTTATTAACTATGTGTTCTATAAATATCACTTTGGTGACAAAACCTTTTCAAAACAAATCTGAACAAAGTTACTAAAGACATCAGTGTTCTATTTCCTAACGGACAAACAAACAAACTCACAAACGTTGATTATATGTATAGAGATATCTTTTTTATTATTTTCTAGCTTTTTCTTACGACTGAATCCGTGTGCTCTTCGTCATCCTTCACTCTCTCTTCAATATATAACTTGTTAAGGTGTAGTGTAACTGTTCGAAAATTTATGAACTTGATGCGAAAAAAATCATGGCATCAGTAACAAACGCAGGCGATGCCACGAGCGTACCTTAGTAAAATGTTAATTATCACTACGGTGAAGTAAAATATTGTGAGGAAACCTGCTATCCGGAAAGTTCTCCATAAAGTTATCAAGGGTGTGTGAAGTCCACAATCCGTACGTAGCCAGCGTGGTGGACTTCACCCTGTACCCCTCACATTGTGAGTACCCAAACCCAGCAGTGGGATAGTTAAGGGTTGCTAAGAGAATACAGTCATGGAATTATAAAAGAAAAGAATACTGAAACATTTTCGCCATATAACTAATACTTAAATTGAAGGAAGTTGAGACGATTAGTGCCCATTTTTAATTGGCTCTTCGTGGAAAGATTATTACTTGGAGATTAATATGGAACCAGATTGAGGAAAATTCGAATTGGCTTTTAAAAAGATTTTGAAAGTTGAAGTAGCTTGGAGAGAATTATCGAGAAACGTCGGAAATACGTTGAGATTTCTTAAATAACTTTTATTTGAAATGTAACTTATTATTTTTAAATCGGCCAAGTGTGAGAGGACTCGCTTTATTTTTACAGTGAATATATATGTATTAATATTTCAATAAATATTAACAATTAATATTTCAAGCATCTTCCTATTGCCGTTATCTAACATAAAAGTCACGCGTGCTGTATTGTAAGTCAAATATTCCTTTGTTTATAAATTAATACATCGCATTGTTTATAATGAATCCGAATATCAAAAAGTATGCGGATTTTTACGAATGCTAATGTGAATATCTGCACATGTGACATAGAATGCGGATATTCGTAAAACCAAAAGCAAATATTCATGAGTAGGTCCCGGTGTAGGTACGAATGCCAATTTATGAATGTAAATGCAAATACCCGCATATATATAATGACCATCAATACGAATATTCGTGGATGCAACTGCGAATATCCGTGGATGCAACTGCGAATATTCGTGGACGCAACTGCGAACATCCGTGGATGCAACTGCGAATATTCGTAACATCGCTATCCAATCCAAGTGAACGATGACGCGACATTTCCCAAGAGTGGTTTTACAAGCCACTAATAGACGAGCGAGTCACATTGTCGTATTATCCCCGACAAGGCTACTGTGAAATCGAAACCAATAAAATGCTACTAGTAAAACGTTTTCCGTGTTGGCTCGGGGAGTGACTTGTATTTGAGGGTTGTCATAAGTCTTCCTTCCGCCAGGCCTCGTGTGTGTATTGGTGATTTGAAGTGGCATTTTGATGTCTATACGTTTATTTATACTAATATTATAAAGAGGAAAGTTTTGGTTGTTTTGGGAGAATAGGGTTTGAAAGTACTGGGTCGATTTGAAAAATTTTTTAACTATTTGAATTCTACCTTATGATGAACATTAGCTATAAAATATTGTCAAATAACTTAAGAGTTTCATATAAGAATATAACTCAAGTTGTAAATATATGTATAAAAAATCCGTGTATCGCGTATATTGCGGAAATTATTGATAATAGAGCAAAGTGATGTACTACAGTTTAAGGTGAAATTGCTGTTGAAAGAAATCTTTCTTAATTTCTTCATTCATTCATTCTCATACAATTTCGCATTTTTGTTCTAATAACCAAACTTGCAGGTAACTAGGCATTATTTATTTATTTAATTAGTACATAATAAGTAAAACACTTCACGTTTGGTGTGAAACACGTCTAGACCTGGATCATAGGCCAGAACACCATTATATATGAGGAAGTGACTCTGTTTGTCTGTGACTGTTAGATTAGGGCATACCGCCAGTACGAATGCCGCGCTATGCATCCTCTTTAAGGATACGTACCGTGAAAGACTTGAATAAGTTGACAGCGTCAGTGTTTCCGTTCGATTACAATTTAAGTGTCTTCAAGTCAAGAATGAATAGGATATTACTAAATAAGTACGCCTTACCATCTAAAACCAAATCACCGTTTACCATCAGGTGGAATAGTGGTCAAGCACTAATTTATAGAAAGTAAAAAAAAGCAAGATTTTTTTTTATTTATTAATATTTGTCCAAGATAAAATAACACTTGTTTGCTGTGTGGGGAGGGTACAGAAGGGGGCTTGAAGGGGAGGGGGTGTATACCACGCGG
>DWJZ01009357.1:0-10764 GCA_018249125.1 Asbolis capucinus
GAAAAGTTTGACCTGGGTGGGAATCGAACCCACGACCTCTGGTGTAGTAGTCAGGTTCACTAACCACTACACCAACCAGCCTGTCTCTGTCTGTCTGTTATCTTATCACGCCTTAACTACTAGACCGATTTTGATGAAACTTGGTACGGAAGTAGAATAGAACTTGAGGAAAAGCATAGGCTACTTTGTTTGAAAGAAGCCTAGAAGGGGGTTTTTTGTGGTCCACCCCCCTTCTCCACTCTCCCTCTCGCTCCCACTCTTCTATCTCCAACTGCTCTATATAAAGTGTACGAGAGTAATACAGTGTTATGGTTATGCGATGTTATGGTTGTCTTTGATAATGAAATACTTTCTTCCTCTGTTTGGTTGAAACAAGCCTTATTTTAGTCTATATTTTGGTCTTTATTTTTTCTAAGATTCTATTCTATGTATATACTATGTTTCATCAAAATCGGTTCATTAGTTTAGCCATTAAAAAGTAATAGACAGAGAGTCTACTCAGTCTACTAACTTTACTTTCGCATTTGTTTACTAAAGACATAAATACAAAAATAATATTATTTCAAAGCACCATATGTGTAAACACCTTAACCAATCTATCGCAACAGTAGAGGTCAATCCTTAAAACGTGCTTCGTTTATTTGTCAAGTGATGGACGAGGATCCTTGTGTTTGTACAGGACTGACATTGATCTATTAGCCCTTGTTTGGTTACGGATTGACGAGCTGTTTGGGTATCACTACATACAATATGGTCTTATATTCTTGGTTACCCTTGACTTCAATATAGTATTAACTGACCGAATAGAAGTACGTAATGGAAGATTGGAATAAGTTGCCTGCGTCGGTGTTCCCGCCAACCCCAACCTCTTAGACATCATCGCCACCTTCCACCAGGTGGGATCCATGTCAAGAATTAACTTAGTAAAAAACGTGATAGCCTAGAGGTTTGAACGTTGGTCTTTCGAACGGGAGGTCCTGGGTTCATCCTGCATCACCTGGTACGGTGAAGGAAACGTGAAGAAACTTCACCAATCGGCACTTGGACAACGTGATGGACTATGGGCTGTACATAGGATTGCCCACAGTATATAGTATTGTACTGTATTTTGAGACTTCATACTATATAGTATTCAGGAAATATATAGCACACGAAAATACTATATTTCAGTATAACATATCAATGTTTATATTTTGCAACACTATACCTAATAAAAAACCATTCGAACATTTTTCAACGCGCCTTTCGTTCGTAACGTAATTTGCGTGTGCGTGAAACAAAAAAAAGTTTTTTTTTAAAAACAAATGAGTTAAAAAAATTTACTATTTTTTATTCTCTTCATAAAATACTAATACACTACATAAAATAATATATACTATATTTTTTGCCACTAGCGGTCACGCATCCTCTTACCGACCGCGCCCGCTGTTGCTTAGCTTTTTCGATCTTACTATAGCTATGAACGATTCGAAATTTTTCTGCATTGTATTGTATGTAATCTCATCCAAGGCCAGGTCCTAAGCTCTGCAAGCGGGTGGTAAGATTTAATACAAGTTTTAATGTCCTTCTTAATATGAAGTCGTTAAAACTTAACGACCCAAAAACAGATGTTTACGACTGATCGTTTATTATTCTATTGTAAGATAACGCTTGCTTTTAAATTGGGTTTAATTGTTATGCTTACCTATAACAATAATCATTACAAATTATTACATTTCAAGAACTTTATGGTTATCGGTGATTTCAATGTTAAATTATAATTTATTACGTAAAAAAATAAAATCATAGACGAAATTGGGTTTTTGGTTTAGTAGTTAGAAATCTTAACTGCTAAGTTGATGGTCGCGGTTTCAATTTCCATCCGAACAAACTTTCTGTGGTGCTCTGTGATGAAGAGATTTTATGTGTTTTGTTGTGATAAGAAAAAGAGAGCCAATTGAAGCAGTATAATGCTGAAGTAAGAGTATCAACGACTATACGACCCCAGGTACACAGCATACTACTTCAGGATGGGTGTTAGAAGAATAGAGAATGATTTAACGACGGGGAGAAAAAGAGACGGACTGGCTCTCAAGCTCCCAGCCGAAACACGACGCATCGTTTGGTGGCTGACTCAAATAACAGGGTGGTAGCCAGCCAGGCGGTCTTGGCAAAAAGATTTCCTCCCGCTCGCCCTACCACTAAGCAGCTGACTTCTGTACGCCTTTTACGAGACCCTGGTAGAGTAGCATGGGGTACGCCGCCCAATACGTTAGTACAAGCTTTGAGTGCAAAAAGTGTTTATTCATTATTATTTTTTTAATTCTTCACATAATAGGCAAGATACGGGAGTAAAAGATAAAATAATATGTATTCTAATTTTCAAATTGCTTCCTGCTCTGATTCTTGTTTTTAATAAAATAATAAAAAAACCTTTTACTCGTATAACGATGTAATATAAAAAAAAATAAAAAAGTTTTGATCTACCCACAGATCCCATAAATCATCTTTGAAACAAAATCCTGACGCTAAGCAAAAAAGTAACGACGGTTCTAATCGCTTCGATACGTTTCTGACGCTACCTGTTTTCTATCAATCCAAAAAAATGGTTGTTCGACAGATATGTCGAAATTAAAGTTAAGAAAAGGAATTTATTGACATGCGAGGTATTCAATCTTTTGTCGATAGAGTCAAATAAAATGTGACTTTTCTTACATTTCAAAATTGCGTCACTGAAGATTGTAGTCAAGAATGCCTGGTGTACATGTGCTTATCAATAATTCTTAATTAAAACTTACTTTTTTTACATGATTTCATTAAAATTGTTTTTGTTCTTAATTTAAATTTGAATGTGGACGTTCGGTTATTGCGTTTGAATGTGGACGATCGTTTATTGCGCTGTCACATTTAAATTCGTTAGTGGTTACTTGATACGGAAACAGTAAAAAGTCCATATTTTATTCTTATCACTCAAATCAGTCGCTTTTCTACCGTTGACAGATCATTTCAACGAAAGTTGACGAGTTTAACACCTCTCTGTCATTAATCTTTTTCTTAAACAAATAATCCTAAGCCTCGAACATTTCGGAGAAGGTATTACCATACTCGAACATGTGACATTACAAGATTACGTTATCGCATCGCTTTTATGTCTAAGCCCACAGAGTTCAGTTTTGTTTAACACAAATAGCACCCATTTGTCACCCTTCTTTAGGTGTGGTACTTATTAAAACAGAGTTATGTCCTTGGGAACTAACTCCCCTTAACGTAAACAATAATCACATTTTTAAAGTATACAATATATTTTTATGAGCGTCATTAAATATACCTTCTGTTGTAAACCGCTTAGATTTTGAAAGCAATAAAATATTTCATCTTAGTTTTTTTCGTTAATCGCATCTCTAATTTTTTTTAATGTCACAATTATTTGAATATTTACCGGCTATGTTGTGAGAGAGGTGACTATTATTCTTCGATCAATAATACAACTAGATGTGTCAGCAACAAAAATGTGGCTCGACACATACCAGCTCACTTGAAACGTGGGCTGGTGTTTTGTTTAGTTCGTAACAAACAGCCAACACATAAACATGTTCGTCGATGCCGCAATGTGTATTCAAATTATTCATTACAACCAACTAGGTACGAAATTCTATATGTGCATATTCACACGGACAGTTTTTTGTGTCAAATTAATAATTCTTGTAATAAATAAATAACTACTGTTGACGTAATCACTACCCCTCCCCCGTGTCATCGAAAATAAGCAAAAATACACCCCCATCATTACAACGCACCTAATCCTAGAACGGTTTCGAAGGTTCCGTATCCCACTTTCATTCACGGAACTCTAAAAGGGCTTAGTACCACTACATCTTATTTCAACAGAGATAAATAACATTATCATTAATATTCATAAACCAAAATATATTTGCTTTTGTAAAGAAAAACGAACCTTAATTACATTAACATAAGGATTGAATTAGATCTAAAACTGCTCCTTGTAAACTTGTTCATCATATTAATTTCAGTAGTGATAGCCCCTTAGGTTTAAATAAAGATTAAAATATATTTGCTTTTGTAAAGAAAAATAAACCTTAATGACATTAGCATAAGGATTGAATTAGATCTGAAACTGTTCATTGTAAACTTGTTCATCATATTCATTTCAGTAGCGTTAGCCCCTTAGGTTTAAATAAAGATTATTTATGTATTAAAATAAAAAAATTAAGACCCCTTGGGTGTCCAAGAGTTTTTCTAGATAACCTTTAACAATAACGCAGAAAAGTACACATAAAGGTATAAAAATATCATTAATGTCTGCTAGTAAATCAAATGAATAATGTAAATGAGATTAATTGCAATTTTTTGTCTATACTTATATCATAAAGAACGATTTCATTGTTTGTTTGAGGAGAACAGGCTCCGAAACTACTAAGCCAATAGAATTTTTTTACCATCACAATCCTACAGTATCCCTGATGAACATGAGCTATAAAATAAAATAAGTTCAAAAACGTTAGGGGTCCGTATGAAAACTGAGATAATGTAACCCGACGTGTGAAAAATATAACCAAAAAGAATGCTTGTATCGCGTAAACTGCTGGAAACTAATATTATAAATGCTAAAGTTTGTGAGGATGGATGTACTCGTATGTATGGATATATGTATGTGTGTATGGATGTATGTGTGTTTGTTACTTTTTCACGAAAAAACTGCTTGCCGGATTACAATGAAACTTTACAATAATATAGGTTATATATCAGAATAACATAAAGACTACAATTTGGAATTATTTTATGTAATTTGGACGTAATATAACGATATATGTTAATTAAATCGGAACAAAATCTGCCTCTGATCTTGGCGGTACGCTTTCTAAACCATTGGAGTTACACAAAGATGATGTACCATAGGATTGTTTGTTTCGAATAGTTCTAAATAAAAGTCCGCGACAGCATACATCTTTAACGTAGAAGTCGATATAACTAAAACTATGAACCATAAATTTAAATAAATTGAATACCATTTTACAATGCACATTTTAGTATATTTATTAAAGTCTTATTAAAATCAATACATTAATCGCTTTAAGTGTTTAATGTAGATAAACTTTGTCCTTTACACTAATTAATTTGGCCGAATAGGTCAAAAGTTAGGGGCTTAAAGATTGAACGAAATCCGTCAGTTTTGAAATTCTTTCTTTCTCTTACTCGTTTAAAAAGATCTGTTCCGAAACTTAATTTGACAGAAGAATATCCACGCGAGCGAAGCCGCGGGCAAAAGCTACTTGACAATAGAACAAAGTTATTTACTACAGGTTTGTAGAGAACATTAAGATCTACTTTTACTCCCAAACCTCTGAACAAATTTTGATAAAACTTGATACAGAGATACACTACAACTTGAGAAAGAATACAGGCTATTATGCAAAACAGGCTCACAAGGATTAAAATAGAAAATTTCCATAAAAATCAATGCCTAGTGTTTGAACATTGGTCTCTTGAACGGGAGGTTCTGGGTTCAAATAATGCAGCGTACACCAGTAATTTTCCAAGTTATGTTCGTATCAGATATTGATAATCACTCTACTGTGAACAAACACTCCATAAGGTTCTCAAAGGTGTGTGACGTCTATTCCGTGTGTGGGTGGTGGACTATGGCTTGTACCCCTCACATTATGAGAGACCCGAGCCCAATAGTGGGACAGTTATCTGTTGCAATGATGGAAAAGTAATGGTATACTATTTAAAAATTCTAGCTTTTATTAAAATCGAACACATTATCTTCCTTATCAAATAAATGCATCATAGTTGTCTCATTATCACTGAAATTTTCTAAAGAAATCATAAGAAATATACGAGTAATAACCAATAAATAAATAAGTCTTTGAACACCTCACATCCGGCACTCTGACCCCAAACACAGCGTTTACTTCTTCTATGAAGATCAGACAACTGATAAACATACATATGTATATATTTTTAAATACATACATAGATATTTTTACGCCCAAACACACAGAACAAAGCATTCATGCTCATCAAGTTTGATTTCTGTGGTTTCTGTGGTGGTATTTTTTCTGTTTTTTACCATGAATAAGTTAGCGCTTGAGTACGATCCCACCTGATGGCGATGAAGTCTTTTTTGGAGTCAGGTTTACTAACCACTAGACCAACCGGCCTGCCTTGATGAATAAGAGGAAATGAATTCAAATGTATCAAGATCTGACCCGAATATACTAACAATTGCAGGTGAAAGAAACCAACAGGGGGCGTGGAAAAATTTAAATAGTTATTCAGTATATCTATGTATCTATTCATTGATAGTAAACTTTCTACATTGTCTCAATATGTGACCAGTGATATTCAAAGTTGTTCAGATCCACAAGGGTCCACGGGAGATTTATAGACGTGAAAGAAAAATAAAAAAATATCGAATGACAAAAATACTTAAGCTCTGAAAAAATGTTAGACGGAATATTTTAGCTCGAGATATTTTTTAGCTTTGCTTAATTTTTTTAATATAGGCAAATAATACTTACTAAAAAATTAAGGAGGCAAGAGGTTAAAAAAAATCAAATTTTTGATAGGCCGTACTTCTCTTAATAGATCCTATAGATTTTTAAAAAGCAATTTGAAGTTTTAAGATTCAAATTATATTTTTTTTTACATATCTTAACGAAATCTGCAGGAACGGTCCAGGGTGTCCATCAAAACCGATATATTTAAAATGGACTATAAGAATAAAACGTTTGAGAACCACTGGTATAGACAAAGAAACGGGGAAAATCAATAGTCATAAATGTTGAAATTTTTTGGATCACCCGGTCGTAGATACCAAACAGGGGTATGTAGGCTGGAACCAGTTTGATATTTCTACTGTCTTTGTTATTAACTAAAGCAGGGGTCACTAACCTTTTCTTATGTGAGGGCCACAAATGTTAAAAGCATTTTGGTGCGGGCCACATTTCATGTGTCGCTAAGGAGCGTCGTGTAAATGGGATTTGTGTGGGCCGCACTGCAATTGCTGTTTGTCTGTTAATAACACAAACAAATTTTATTTAAATATTTAGAAACACAAGCATTAATTATAAAACCCTTATCCGAAGAAATACATAAAATTTCATAACTATTAACCGTTGAGGAGTTCCCTTGTTCGAAGCCAATCCTGAACGTAGCACCAGGACATTATCATAATAATACATACATTGTCATCAGAACGGAAGGTTTGTGCAAAATCTCAGCTCCGTAGTGTCAGAGAAATTGGGTCTAATTAAGCTTGCAAAGTTTGACCCGAAATAAAAGAATATACAAGCATATCAATATAAAAACACACTGCATTGTGTATCTAAAATTCAAATACAAATACAAAAGCAATCGCAAAAACGTAGCATGTATTTTAACTAAACGACTTCGTTCTATACAATAACAGACAAGAAATATCTATGACTAATAATATGGAGGTGGTTTAAAAGAAGTAATATGACCATTTCAATACGTCAGTTATCGGCAGTAGGTGGTAGCTCGCCTTATATGGCCCCGAGGAAAACCTTAACTGATGACACAGGCCAATGATATCTCATTTGTAGTCATTGCAATATTATTATTACGTACATTGAAAAGATGTGCTGAGTAGTTTCTTTCGCTTTCGCTTCGCTCTTTATTATGGTACCTTTCCGTAGGTAGATTACAAGGGACGTTAAGTGTATTGAAAATACCTACATGAAATAAGAGATTTGACTTTGACTTGACTGAATATTATGACTGTTAAATATAAAAAAAAGGTTTACTATCCATGCACGTTAATGAATACAGGAAAACCTACTTCTTTAATATATTATAAATGCGAGAGTTTCTGAGGATGGATGGATGTTTATAACTCTTTCACACGAAAACTACTGAATGGATTAGAAAGAAATTTTGCGTAGAGATAGATTATAGTCTGGAATAAAATACGTCTATACTTTTTATAAACATACCAAGCCGACGAAGCCACTGGCGGACCCTAGTATTATAAACACCAAAGTTTGTATGCTGGGATGTTTGTTCTTCTTTCATGCAAAAACTACTGAATAAAACTCAATGAAATTTGGCGTAGAGATAGAATAAATCCTGGTTCAATATGTGGGCTATTTTTTATCAACGTACCATACGAGCGAAACCGTGGGAAGGGGCTAGTGAAAAATAATACTAAACTCAGTTATAAATCACATAACTAAGTTTAAAACTGGCTAATCATTCGTTGTACAATATTCATGAGAAGGTCAATTTTGTTAAATACTTCCTTAATTTTTTACGTTATTCACATTCAGTACAAAGTATTAATGTTAAGTCAGTCAGTTCATATTGCAAATAATAAAAGTAATTAGTGACAGCCTAACGAAACCCGTTGGTGTTTCGAACAGAATTTCTTGGGTTCAAATGAAAACCAGCGCGCTCAGCCAGAGCGCAATAGCTAGCCAACAATGTCGTGAAACAAGATTGATTAAAAATATTTAAATTATCCGTAGCGTAAGACGAAGTGACTCGAATTAAGCTCGCATGATTTGACCCGTAACAAACAAATATACTAATATACAAACATACACTATAAGCTTACATAAATGCTTTTAAAAAGTGCCTTACCAAGTAACGGTAAACAAGTCTATTCACATATCTTTAAAACGAAAATCGGTTAATTAAATTCAATATCTCCTTATCCGATCTCCAATATAAAACATTAAAAATAAAAAAGAAGTGCTTCATAAAAACTCCCTTTCTCTTGATAAAATTTTATTAATTCCAAAAAGCACAATTAGCTGCGATCGATATCTTTTGTAATATATCATCAATATTAAAAGGATTGGAAGGAACACTTCCCATATTTTGTTATGTTTTTTATTCATCCTTATGCCTGTAACTTTTTTTTTAAACAGGCGTTTTTTATTTATTTTTTAGGTGTTAAGCAGACAAACCTACAGAGGACTGGCTTGAGTGTTATTTACCATCAAGTATTTATAGCCCGGCGGCTTGTTTCGATTAAAAGTGACCGAAAAAGTGAAGTAATGACGGGAGATAGCTGGTTGTAAAGGTTTCTCAGCTGTTTTTGTGCTTTGTAGGGCACGTAAAGCCGTCGATCCCAGTTGTTATCGTTAGAGAACCATAATTAAGGTATAATGGCAAAAAAAAATTTGTCACTTTTTGTCGTCCATCAGTCCTTCGAAGTCGAGTATAGGATTTTATTTTACGCTTGGTGAACGGAGCCCTACAAAGAAAGTTACATAAATTGCTTTATTTTCAAATCAAATTACTTTATTTGCAAGTATAATCGTCTTTTTTATTCTGAGATGGTATCAGAAAACGGCAATGCAGTATGCAGTCCCATAAATATCCCATTCGATGTCCGCCCTTTGGTAAAATATCGATCGTAAGTACCTAAATGTCGATAGAGAAAGTTAAAAAAATTGCTATATGGTACGGGTTCCAATAAGGACTTCTCGAAAGATATGGAAAGTTATGGAATCGTAGAAACTGCCCTCGCTTCACATCCGAAGAACCAGTTCCCAGGCAAAAGTAGTTACTGTGACATAACCGTAACAGTTAAGCATATGGTATCGCGCACTTTTTTTATGATATTAATGTCTTCTATAAAACTGTAGTACATTAGTTTGCTCTATTTTCAATGTTTGCTGCGGCGTACGTGATATAAAGATTTTTTTTCATACGTTGGGTTACATTATCAACATTTTTATACGGACCCCTAACTTTTTTGAAAATATTTTAAAACCTATGTTATCTAACGATAACAACGCGAACCAACCGCTTTACGTGCCCTCGGAAGTACGGAAGCGTTCTTGAATTTTTATACCACTAGCGGTCACCCACGCGCACGCGCGGTTGCATTCAATATTAACTCTGAAACACGTGATTATATAGTTAACCCAACAGCTTTAGTCTTTGTAAATTGGTCAATATTAACACATACTTAGGTAAAAAATCACATATAATAAACCACAACACAGTGTTGCAAAAAATCCCACCGCATCCCGCTTGACTCAACATGACACATTTAGGGCGACGATACGACGAAACTGAAATAGAAGTAACCTTGTATGACTTTTCTGTCACTTACACACTGTCACCAATACATTACCAACTTTATATCACATGGGTTTGTAACTTGTCAAACAAAGACAGTAATGGAGTATTTATGAAAAATGGTTTCTGAATAACAGAGGCAATCTGAAACGGTCCACGCATAGTGTATTTTTAGTGATATCTTATATTAGTCATTTTGCACCCAGTTGGCTTTATTAGGGACATTTTGTGTCAGCTATCGTCTTAGTGCATTAATATTACATATAAATGAGAAATATTTTTGAGACTGGATGGATGGATAGCTGTTTGTGATTGCGTGACCTAGAAACTATAGAATGGATCTGAAGTAAATTTAGCACAGATATATTATCCGGAATAACGCTATCTTTACCGACGACTCATTTCATGTGTATTTTTTTTTATTTATTTATTGTTACTTTGGTTTTTATATTGATTGACGGGCTGGTTGGTCTAGTGGTTAGTGAACCTGACTACTACACCGGAGGCCGTGGGTTCGATTCCCACCCTGGTCAAACTTTTCTGTGATGGGAAGAAATGTTTGTTCTGTGTGTCTGGGTGTGTAATAATGTGTGTAATAATGTTTTTTTTTATATATAATTTAATACTCATTTATATACATAATACAAGTTAATATTAATATTGTCCTTTTTATTTGTAGATATTTATTAGAACTACGCCGGAAAG
>DWJZ01009358.1:0-10764 GCA_018249125.1 Asbolis capucinus
GTATCATTTTATATTTATCTTCGTTAGCGAAGTACTTTCCTCCTCTATTTCAATCCCTTCAGACCCCTTTCACGTTTAATTAGACTTTTTAGTTCTCAACTTCTATTCTACTTCTGTGCCTACTAAGTTCCATGACAAAGTCACCAGACACAGACGTAAGGATTTTAAACCAGTTTCTATTTTTATCCGGTATCACATTTATAAACTGCCATTTCATATTATTTCTGAATCTCTTATAAAACAGTAAGTGGTCTTCAAGTAGCGCTAAGTAGGCAATTTATTTATCTTTAAAAAGGCGACTCGATAGACGCTTTTTGCAAAATGATTTATTATGAAACTGCAGCGTGTATTCGATATCTTTAATGTAACATACTTTTGGTTCATACTCATTATACTGTAAATAAAGTTTTATGTTAGTATTTCACACAAGTAGTAGATGAATATTAAAAAAGTCAAATTAACTTTAAATAAATAATACAATCTTGTGCAATTATTTACTATAAGATGTTGCGATGGCTCAATTTCTTTCGTTAAAATCGGATGTAGACATCTCAAAATAATAGTTTAGCACGTACGAGTATATACGTATTTTATATTCTTTAAGATAATATTTAAAAAGACATGTATACACATACATCACGCAGAGGCTTTCGTAACATTATTTTCTTATGAGAAACTCTGAAGTGCTCGGTACATTGTACTCAGTCCCTACAAGAGATTAATCTCAATCTACACTAAGTCACCAATGAATCTCGCAAAGTAAGTTTTTGTTGAGTATAACCCGTCTATGAGACTCTTATGAGAATAAAGTAAAGTACAAGAATTCTTTCACAGAGCCTTTACACAGTTATCCACAAATTTTAGCCTTTATGAAGAAGTAATTATTATTTATTCTACCAATCCTCTCTGGAGCAAAGTTGTACTATGGTGGGTCTTTAACACTACAACGTCATTTTACTAACAAGTTGCCTGCCAGGAAGGAAGTAATACAACTCTCACCAAGGAAAAACAAAGAAAAAAGAGAAGCAATACATCGCAGAAGCAATCGGAATAAAACAAACTGATATAAATTACATAGCGCTTCAGGACAAGTGACATATGAAGAATAAGAAAGTAAGATAACAAAAGACAAAAAGAGGACTTTAAGACCTTAGAACTGATTCTTGAGTTCCCAGTCTGAATACTTTGAATCATTTGGCAGCTGACTTAAGAAAAAGGGGAGTAACTAGCTAGGTCTTTAAAAGAAGCTAATAGTCCTATTTCGAAGCCGTACCAACAAGCTATCAGCTTCTGTCACCTTTTACGACTGCCTGAATACTATATGATTGGAGTTGTTATTCTAGGCCACCCCGGTTTGGAAAATATCAATTCAATAAAGTAATCTGTTTTGTAACAAACCTTATTCGAGTCGTGTATCACGAGGTTTCTTCAACAATCCTCTTACTGATCGGAAGCCAATCCCCGCGCACTCTAATATTTTCACCCGGTTGCACCGACCGCCACCCACCTCGTAAAACGCATTGTTGCGAATACAAAGGCAGTTTTCATCATTCCCCTATGTACTGCAGAACCTAGATTACGGTAAAATAGGAGGTTGGTACTTATATTGAAGTTGCTATTTGAATTCCTCTTAAGCCAATCCAATCTCTTTTATATACATAGTTTCTTCTACTATTCAATAAGTGAAGCAAAATTTTGATTTTAAGGTTTAGATGTGGCGTGCTAGATTGTCAATACAATAAAAATTGTCACATTGTCAATACAGTCACAAATTGTCGATACAGTGACGTACAATATTAATTTGGAAAAATATTACAAAAATATGATTGCTGCTAATACTGAATTAGACATCATATGTATTTAACATAAAAACAAAAATTTTAAAAATCACAGAGCGTGGCAGAAATATTAATATACATTAATATATTTTTTGTAAGGCCTGTCTAGATAACTACAACCCTCTTCTTTGAATCAGTCGCTAAACGTTTCGTCGTATTCTGGCTGTGAAAGCCATTTCTCTTATCGTTATTGTCTCTGGTCGCTTCAGCGATCAACGGCTTACCTTCTTTCTTTGTCTTCACTTCATTTCTAAAAGGCAAAGCGTTGGTGTCACGCTTGTCTAGTATTCTGTGTCCATGTCCATGTTTTAAAATAAAAATATCTTGTTTCGTATTATATTTACATTAGAGTGGTGTCATCTTTTCTTCTTACAATATCGAACAGTATAGATTTAGTGACATTAAATTAGTCCTAAAGGGCGTTACTACTCACTGAAACTCAAATTGACATGTAGTGTTTTTTTATTCGTGGACATAGCGGTTAAATTGTATATTTCTCATATTGTTTATTCTTTTATCAGCCAGCGTCCAGTTTCGTATTTGCATATCGATGAAACTGGCATAAAAACCTGTTGCTTCTATCCCACTATCGTATTTCAATTTGTGGATAAAACCAGTGATCACGTGACATATCACGCTGGCCGTAATTCGTTTTAATTTTTAACGCTGGGATTGCTTCACGAAATTATTTTGAATTTATTCAAACTATTCAGAATTTTTACACTAGCAACAGCGAAGTATTATATGGACTATTATAACATATTATAAGTTACGGGTTGATTAGAGTCTCTCTTGATAGTAAATTGAGGTGTAATCGCAGATCGTAAAGCTCGTTCATTTAGAAGAAACCTCTCGTCTTGGATACAGCTAAATTATACTCGAGCGGAAACATAGACGCTGGTAATTTATTCCAAACCTTTTATCTTATTTGTTATTTTAGTGATTCTTCGATTCAGTTACTCTAATTGGTGAAACGCTGAAACATAATTTCATTATCTTGGGGACCGGAAGCTTCATAATAATTTAGTACCTGTTCCTAGCAGCATGATTTAATTAAGCGTTCTCAACATTATTATGGTAATTAAGTTTTAAAATATTTTTGTATATTTTATTTATATTCTTGGATTTTTGCGAAAGGTTCGTATTTTAAAATAAATGTACTCTTCAGATTGCGCTGTTAAGGTAAAACCAGTACGGAGCCACCATTTATTAACTTCGTACTATTTAAAACTCCGTCCTTATAAACGTAGAGTGGAAGATAAAAAAATCGTATTTCTTTATAATTTGTCGGTTCTCTTTTTAATATTAAAATTACTGGGATTTTTATTTTGTATTAAAAATACCTTACTTATTAAATATTGTTCTGTACTAAATACAGAGTCTAGTATATTCTGTATAAATTGATTTTCTGTAAAACGTACCAATTCAGTACTATTATTCAATCAATAGTTCAATAATAATTGACAAGTCTAGTGGTTAGTGAACCTGACTACTACACCGGAGGTCGTGGGTTTGATTCCCACCCAGGTCAAACTTTTCTGTGATGCGCAGGAATGTTTTTTCTGTGTGTCTGGGTGTATAATATAAATATTTATTTAAAAGTATATATGTATGTTTATCAGTTATCTGATCACCATAGAACAAGCTAACGCTTAGTTTGGGTTCCGGTGGCCGTATGAGTGGTCCAAAGATATTTATTATTATTTATTTTTTAATAATAGTATTCCTTCTTCCCTACTAATACTATAAAAATAAATGTGAGTCCGTGTGATTTCGATGAAATTTACTGCAGCAATAGACTAATGCTCGGGAAAGGCTGTTGCAAGATGTGCGAAAAAAATCGACATTGCTGTAAACCTTAGTTGGCACATAAAAATTATATGGGAATTAAATTTATTTTTATATTCAACAAGCTGACCCGACGGACTTCGTACTGCCTCAATCGATAAATATATATGGTAAACGTAACAAAGTCAACTTTTATTATTATCAAATTTCGCGTCGTGCCCACGGGAAGAAATTAGAAAACTCGAAAAACATCTTTTTAAATTTATTTAAATACAATTTACAATGAAACAACTTGAAGACGGTCATTGCACCTCACAGGGCTTATATATGTTCGTCAGGTCATTCTAATTATTGTTATAACAGTTATATAGTAGGCTCCTAACTAATTAATTTTTCTATCAATATAGTATAAATGTTGTAACGTACTAGGTAGTTAGTAGGAACAACAATGTGAGTAGGAACAATATATTTTAAAATGCTAGTATGTGATATATTGTATTCGTATATTATATAGTGATAGTACATAATTTTCTTATTTTATCGTGTATTTTGGATATGTAGCTATTTTTTAAATATTGCAAAATCAATTTTAAAACATCGACCATCCCTATTTCTAAGGAAAAACAAAATTGTTATTTTTATTACATTCCTTGCATTTTAATCATATTTACTCACCTTTGAAACCTTCCCTGGACTTCCACAAATAATTCAAGACCAAAATTAGCCAAATAGGTCCAGTCGTTCTCGAGTTTTAGTGAGACTTACGAACAGCAATTAATGTTTATAAATATAGATAGATAAATTAGTGATTGACCACAATCCCGCCTGATGGTAAGTAGTGATGTGGTATTCATAAGTACAACATTCCAAATCTAATTTTAATCCAAAATATATGTAATGTTTCATATAATCTTTGCGTCGCGTGTTCATATCGGTTTAAATTTACCACCTTAATGCCCAAAATTTAATTTTCTTTGTACTTATGCGTGAGAGATTGAAAAGATTGGTTTTATTTATTTCTTTAAGGGTAAAGCCATTTTCTTTAAAGTTTATGAAATCTGGACTCTGTAGTGATAAAAACACTATGTTAACTACAACTTTTGTAATTACGAAATGTAGTGTTTTTTTTAGTTCGAATTTACCATAAACTAAATCATGCACAAAAACGGTGTGCGATCGTGAAATTGGCCATTAATTTAAAACTTATACACGAAAGATACGAAAACAAAAGTCATTTAACTCATTAATGAATGAGTCCTTTTTGGTCAACAAATTAAATAACAGACAAAGTTTTTTAAAAATATTTAAAAACAGAAGCTTTAATTATCGATCCAAAGTACAAATAAACACACAATGTTTCATAACTGTAATGATAACGTTGAGGAGTTCTTTTGCCAGGAGCCAATCCTGAACGTAGTATCAGGTCATGCTTGTCGTAAAAATGCATTGTCATCAGGATGAAAACTTTATGCAAAATTTCCACTCCATAATGTAAGAGGAAGTGGGTCTAATTAAGCTTGCAAGATTAGACTCGTAACAAACAAATATACAACAAAAGCTTGTAAAAAAATACAATTTAAACAAAGCTGAGCTAATGAAAATTTGCAGGTAAATCCTACAAATATTATAAATGACAAAGTTTGTCAAGGTGGATGGATGTTGTTACTCCTTCACGCAAAAACTACTTATACAGTCTGGATGAAATTTGGCACAGAGACAGATTATATTCTAGAATAAATTTAAGGTTTTTTATCGATCCGGATCGAACAGGATCTGGGAGAGGTTCCATTACGTATGTATCTTGCAAACAGAAAGCAATTACAAAAGTTTTGCGATAATTGCTCTTAGATCACAAATTGGTATTGTATCAGGGATAACCATAGAATTCAGTATTGGCGCTAGTTTCGCAAAAAGTGCACAGTATCAATCAGCGAGCGTTAAGCAAGCGATCACATATACATATAATATGTATATAATACGATTTCTTTTGATACATAGCTATAGTCTGCGCTATTGTTTCTGATCGTTTACTGTCTGCTCGCTGTTTGTAAATTTTAAGTAGGTTATTCATTATAAAATTAAATTTTCTTAATGAAGCGCACAAAGTTAATACCTTGGTATACGCGTAGCTTCTATCAGTTTAGAAATTCCTTATTAATAAATAAGATATACAAGACAGAGAGTTAACCAAGTTTTCAGGGCTGCGAACTTAATATTGAAAACTTATGCTTGGAGGAAGTTCGCTTCTACATTATTCGAGTTAATTCTTGTGTGAAATTATCTTGGTTTGATAAAACTGAACGACTAGGTTTTAATTATTAAAATTCCCGAGCACCATTATCAACTATACATACTATACATACATACTATACTATACATAGAAACTAGAAATTGCCCTGTATTCGCTTCGGAAGAAAAGTTATCGGATGATTTCAGGGTTGTCATACTGATTTTAACCTATTATCCGTCGGGATAAAAGCAGTTTTCTGGGATAAAAAGATTCCTATAACCATTGTCCATATATAAGTTACAAACAAGGTAGATTTCATCTAAATTAGTTCTTTGGTTTCGGAGTTGCCGTACTAATTTTCACATGTTATCCTGTGGGAATTAGTTCCCACAGGATATGGCTTAGGACATTTTCTTGGAAAAAAACATTCTCGGGACTTAAACTACGACTATGCTGAGTTTCGTCTAGATCTGTCCAGTAGTTTTTGCGTGAAGCTAGAACATATAGACAGACAATAAATCCAAAAACAAAATTATTTGGTCTCTATATCGATAACAAAGCCCTCCCTGCTTCACAATTTTCAAAAAATACTTAATGTGCAGAACTTATCCCTTTACCTTATATTAACAGCATACATTAAGTTGCCAAACTTTATATATCATCTGCTAATACATTAAACTAATTAACGAATAAACAGAATAAGGCGCGTATCCGTCACATACTCACAACCAACATAATTATGTTACTAACGCTTATATTACAGCTAAAGTTGGCCTAAATTACATTACGCTAATATACCAGCCGACATAAGCTTTGTCTCTGTCTCTGTCGTAAGCCTAAAGTGATCTTCGATGTTGTATCTTGTTAAGTGCCTGAATATTAATCGAGGAGACGATTGCATGAGCCAGTATACATATACATAGCTTCGAGTACTGAGCTATGTACCAGATCACATGAAATGCAAATCGAGCACGGATACTGCCTAGTTTGATTGTGACATGTAAATTATTCTCTGTATTAAGCCAGATTCAGACAGCTTCTAGTATTGCATTGTTTTCATAATATTTATATACAATAAAGTTACTACGGTTGGTTTCGCTCTATAAGTAAAGTTAAGTAGTTAACAAGGGTGCATTCTCAGCTTTGCCCAGGTGGAATGTGGATAAAAAGAAGCCTATGGGTACCTATATCTGTGCCAAATTTCATTCAAATCTGTTTAGTAGTTATTTCGTTTAAGAGGTGCAAACATCCAATTATTGTCACAAACTTTAGTATTTATAATATTAGTAGTGTATGATGCGAATGCGATACGGTGATGGCCTAGTAGTTAAGAATTCGGTCTTCTATTTGGGGGGTCCGGATTAAATTCCCAGGGCGCACACTTTTGACTTTTCAGAGTTATGTGCGTTTTAAGCATTTAATTGTCACTCGCTGTAACTGTGAAGAAAAACATCGTGAGGAAACCCGCAGGCCGGGTAGTTTGCAAAACTCAAAGGCCCGCCAATCCGCACTTGGCCAGCGTCGTCGACTATAGCCTTAACCTTTTCATTCCGAGACCCATGCTCAATAGTGGGCCGTCATGTGTTGAGATGTCGATGAGGATAAGATATATAATTATTTGTTCTATCTATTTTGATAAAAACTATTTCACGCAAACCTACTGACGCGATAAAGCTGTTTTTGATGACCATCAAATTATTCGTGTCGTTCACTTTATTTGTTTTCGCCTAAGCCTCTGGAATCAGAATTCCCTAAATTGTCAAGCAGATAAACTTTTATTTCTAAAAAAACTAAATTTTCCACAACAAATTAACTTTTATATGAAATTTTAAGCTCATTATAGACATAGCAGCGCAATTAGCCTTTTCATTTCATGCTTTATAAATGTAGATTTAAGCTTTTGATGAAAACTCAAAGTTGAAGGGGTTACGTTGGAAAATATGGGCAAGCTAGGAGAAAGTTTTAGCCGGAAAAGTCGATGTGCATACAGAAAATTTTGCATTATACCTTCATTATTGATGTTTGTTGTGTAAAACACCTCTAATTTCAATTATTCATTTATTCACGTGGTTTGCGTGTTTATTATATGTATTTATTTATTAGGAGGCGACTCTCTAGGAGCACTGGTATCCTAGGGGTCGACATTTCGAATGATGTCTGGTTTTGTGACCACTTGATCAGTAAGGCTAAACTAGCCTCAAAGAAATTGGGAGTTATCTAAAGAGCCAAGCAGTATTACATGCCTAAGTACAGGCTGCTGATCTACAAGGCATAAGTCAAACCACACGTGGAGTATTGCTCCCACGTTTGGGCTGGAGCCCCAATTTGGCAAGTGGATCCATTTGATCGAATACAGTGGCGTGGATCTTATCGACGTCTTATCGACGATCCCGTGCTTACAGACAGTCTGGAGTCGCTCGAGTTGCGGAGAGATGTAGTCTCTCCATGCGTCTTCTACCGTCAGTATAGTAAAGAATGTTCCGAAGACCTGTTTGACTTAATACCTGCAGTGAATTTTCGACATCGTACTTCCCGGTGGAAAACCAGGTTCCACCAAAACCCCGATACCTGGCGTTCGACTACTGTTAGATTTTCTAGTCATTTTCTACTTCGTAAGTTGTGGAACGAACTTCTTGTATCGGTGTTTTCTCAAAGCTATGATATGGGGTTCTTGTTAATTTAAAAAAAAAACAAATATTCAGACATATCCAAATGGTGGGAGCCTTATCGGCCTTCCACCACAACCCGTCTCCAAGAAGACGGGTATGTCGTTATTTCATCTGTCTGTATGTCGTGTTAAAAACTGCACATCGTCTGATCTAGTTGGAGGTATAAATGAGGAAGATGGAACGAAAATGTTCAATGTACAAAAATTGTATACATGACATGTCTAACCCAAGGACGATATGTTCTCTGCTCGCTTAACAGGTATACTGTTATATGTAGAGAATTCTATGTCAGATAAAAGATGAAATATTTTATATTTTGTTTTTTCTTCAGTGTTTTTTTTTAATCTTTTCCACTTAGCGTGACTTTAACCTATCATTGGCCCTCTACTCAGCAGGGATCCCTCCACAAAATATAAATGTAGGTAAAGCACACTCCACCACTCTGGTTTAATGCGGATTGGTGGAGGTTATATTACAATATCCTTGTATTAAAACCGCCTTTCGTGTATTCCTGGTTAGTCTCATGTGGTTAGCTGGTAGAGAATGCAATTAGTATTAAGCTTGTCATTTGTACCATGATTTTGTATGATGGTCATTAAAGGATAAATAAATAGTAGGAATCGAAGAGTTTGAAGGTTTTTATACCTCTCGAAGAACTCTGATGTGGCTCTACGATTGCTATCTAAGAATATTAAATGTTACCCGCTTTAAGTGAATTCCGAAGCATGGTATCGCTCAAGAAATTTTCGCTACTAGTCTGCTCTACTACCGACCGTGGTCGCTGTTGTTTACACTAACACTTAGCAAATAAAAGCTATTATTATTAACTGTGACCATCTTCTGTTCGTAAATTAAAGACAATACTCGCTAGACTATAACTTAATCGAATACTCGGTGGGCTAAAATGGATCGTTGCCAAACTTCTGTCTTATAAATTTTAACTCTGCATTTTATTTAAGCAAATATCCCGAAAGCAAATTGAGATGAAAAAAATGTTACTTATATTATATAGCTCCTTTATACTTTAACTAGTCATCCCGACAGACGTTGTAATACCTGGTGGTGTGGTGCTTGAGCGCCATTTACCAGGTCCAATGGAGTTTTCATCCAGGAACCCATTTAAATATACATAAAAAATTTCAACCAAATCAGCCCAGCCGTCTAGAAGGGATTAGGTGAAAAAACATACAATATAATTCTAAAATATATGGAGTTATACAAACATGTCAAAAGGTTTTGTATGGAACTTAAAATACAGCTTGAAAAATATTACAATACAATGAATACTGCTGTTTATTCACTGACTGCTTGCAAAAAGAAATCACCTAAAATTACATAAAATAGGGTTGTGCAATTTTGAATTGGCAAGAAATCCTTTAATACTTCCGTGCCGCAGAGGGCACATAAAACCGTCAGTCCCATTATATATAGCAGTGATTTATGTCTAAAGATCTTGCAGCGGCGTAGAAACTTCTGATGTTTTGATTAGTCTTTATACCACTTCACCAATTGAAACACTGTGATTGAAATTGATCTGGAATTTGCACCGAGTATATGTAGATGCTTCAAGCCTTCTCAGCCATGAGAGTTGAAGCCGAATTAGACAGCTTGTTGACCTTGAATTGAGTTAAGAAAAAACTATTCCCTCTAGAACATAGGAAAGCCATAAGTTATTATTTAGATATTCTGTTCAACATTGAGTGAATGTTCTGCGCAACGCAAATTCTAAATTGGTTCCGGACATGATAATTTGAACGTTACGTATAAGCTACAAAAGTTCAATTTCGTACGATTATATTAGGCGTTTCTTTCACTCTGTAACATTTATATCCTGTCCCTCGACCCCCGAGGATGGAAAATCCATATTAACATTTTTATTACGGGAATTTGTGTATTTTAAAATCAGGAGCAGTAATTTGTTAATTTGTTTATAGGTTGACCCGCTTCTAGAGGTGTTTCGATGAAATGTGCACTTTTAATTTAATATCTTGATGTTTCCAGTGAACGTAGTAATATCGTGTAATGAGATGTACCCTGTTATTAACAAAATTTATCTATAATCAAAATAAACGGAGAAAATCGTACTAAAAATGCGAAAGTTAAGGATAAGAATATCCATTTCATTTCAGGCAATAACTGCTGGATCAGAATTAAATTTAGCACAGAGATAGGTTATAATCTGGAATAACACAAAGATTACTTTTTATCAACACACAATGCAGGCAAAGCCGCGGGCAGA
>DWJZ01009359.1:0-10764 GCA_018249125.1 Asbolis capucinus
CATGGTGAGCGGTGACAGCCTAGTAGTTAAGAATTCGGCCTTCTACTTTGGGGGTCCGGGTTTGAATCGCAGGGTACACACTTCTGACATTTCCGAGTTATGTGCGTTTTAAGCAATTAAATGTCACTCGCTATAACGGTGAAGGAAAACACCGTGAGAAATAGTACCCTGGCCAGAAGTAAGGAGTGAAAGTCTCTGCCACGAAATCTGCAAATCTGCTGTCTGCACTTGGCCAGCGTGGTGAACTATGGCCTTAACCTTCTCATTCAGAGAAGAGACCCGTGTTCAATAGCGAACCGTGATGGGTTGAGATGATGATGAATATATCTTTATATGTATATTACAAACTACAATAACAATAACAACAACAACAAGGATTTTATAATTTCTTCTGTTTAGGGATTAAAATGTAAGTATGGCCTTGTTCGTCTTATTAACCCAAACATTTCATGGATTATTTTAAAAGTTTATTACGCTAAACAGAATAGCGGCATTTTTTAATATAAGAAGTTAGGAGTTAGTGGTGAGGCACATGTGACAGAAAAACCGAGCCTTGTAGTAGTCGCATATGTTGTGTAACGTCTGAAATCTAACTTGCTAATTAACGAAATTAACAATTTGTCCTGACAAAAACAATTTAGGTATATTTTGAATGATATTTTGTAACGAAGATAAATCCTTTTTAATTAAAATTGTAGGAGGTAGACAATTTTTTATTCACGACAGTTATTTTCATTAATTTGTAAAACAATTCGCCTTGTCCCGGACGAGGGTTTGACAGCCAGTTCTTTTCTTTTTATCTTCTTCAGTCATTCTCCTTCCCACTCTTCTTCTGTCGTCCATCCTGAAGCAGTATGTTGTTGGAGTGTCTGGAGTCAATTAATGCCGGTATTCATTCCGATTGCTTCAGCAATGCACTGCTTCTGCGCGCGGGTCTATTTCTTCCTTCCTGGCAGACAAGTGTTAGTGACACACCAGTCTGGTGTTGTTAATGTCCATGTGTAGTCATCACCTACCATGCGGTGACCCGTCTGCTCGTTTGCCTGCTGATAAAGTAAAATAAAAGATCAATATAAGAGAGAGCGGGGATAATAGACTAATAAGTACAGAAACATTGATTAAATCAAATAGCACGCGCTTCCTTGGCTTCCTATTCCACATATCTGTTGCATTACATAAAATCTTTATCGTAAATTGCTGTAAAGTGAAAGTAAGGATGTTACATTAAAAAAATTATATATTTTCCTCGTATCTAGGTAAAGACGAGATATTAAACGAAAACGCCCATAACACACCGCTTTTAGGACGTTATTTAGTAAAATTTTATTAAAAGGACTTTGCCACGTCACCATCAATCAGCAAAGTAAACTATAGCGATAACCTCTCTCAGTCTGAGAGGATACTTCAGCTGAGCAAAGAACCCTCACAGTTAATGGCAACTTGTGTTTAAAAGGTTATAATTTTTGAACTTCAGGAATATAAAATGGCGTTACGTCTCTGGGGGCAACGGTTTACTTTTATCTTATTAAATTAGGTACATTTTATATTTCGAACTTAAAGCTCACGCTGTTCCAATTGAGACTAGTATTATGTAACCCCCGAACCATTGCTATCGCAGATGTGCTGAGGGGAATTCATAGAATCATTGGCAAACGATGAAAAGATTAAAATATTTGATGCTCATAATAGAAAATTATTTGAGTTTCATTTCAGCTGCTGCCAAAATTGTGTTTTCGTTTGGACGTGTGTGCGCTAATTATCCATTTTAAATTTCGTCACGTGAGTACTATAGCATGCATTTTCTGATATTTCCAAGTATGGACCCAACAGTCGCGATATTCACCTCGTATGTTTAATTTACCATAGTAAGTAAAAAAACCTTTATTTAGCTCAATGTCAGTAGGTAACAGTTAGGCAACGCTCACAGTGAAAGCGTATTGTAAGAGTCTACCTCGTGCGTACAAGTCTGAACACGAATTGTCATTTTGATATATTGATACTATTATAACTAGCTGTACCCGCAACTTCGCTTACATATGCATTGTTTTTTATTATCTATTCCACCTTCTTATACATTTTTCTCCAATTCCAAGGAAACCCGAGAATTATTCGGAATAAAAAGTATCCTTAATGTTAATCGGGGATATTAGTAATAACGTTACAAAGTTTCCTTGAAATCTGTCTGCGGGTTGTCACGTGATGCCCGTTTTGACTCACAGACAATAATACCAAAAAATTTTTTTCTTTGTTTCGATTATATTCTCTATTTCGATTAAAGCCGATTGAAAGAGTTAAGCAACAGCGGGCGCCGTCGGTAGTAGGAAGGGTGACCGCTAGTGGCAAAAAAAAAATCTTGAATGCTTCTTTGCTTCAGACGGCACGTAAAGCTATGTAGGAGGCCATCGGACATAAAAACTTCTAACACATGGGTTGGCCACTAACCCCAACCAACGTGGAGCAACAATCCAGCAACGTGATGGAATATGCTGTAGGGCTCCTCAATTTGGGGGGGACAACCGTGCTCAGTAGGGAGCCATCGATGGGTTGAAGCCAATATTGATATGTACTCAACATATACATTTAAATATATAATAATAATACACGAACTAATTTGAGTTTGAGTTAAATAGTTTGAGTTCAGATGGCCATGTGTGAATTGTCCAAAGATATTTATTTATTTTACTCATATTATAAAGAGGAAAGATTTGATTGTTTGTTTGAGGAGAATATGCTCTGAAAGTACTCACCGATTTCGATAATTCTTTTACCATTAGAATCCTACTTTATCCCTGAGGAACGTGGATCATAAAAAATTTAAAACATGTTATGGTTCGTATGAAAACTAGGATAATATAATGTGCAACGCGTGAAAAAAATCCTTACATCGCGTACGCTGCAGAAACCATTGACATTACAGCGAAGCTATATACAGGAAGTTCTATGCAGGATAACAATACCTACAAATAAGTCTGCGATACCATTTATCTAAATATTACAGTTAGGTCATAATAACTACTTTTTTCTTGTAGCTGGTACTGCCGAAGCGAAACGAGGGCAGCACGTGCACTACGTACTTTGAATAAAAATTGACATTCAAAGTAAACGCAGCCTTATTGTAGGCACTTACAATTATTAAAACGAATTCAATGTCGGCTTCCACGCGGCGTCGGTATCGTTCAACTTCATGCCCTCACGCGGTTAACAATATTCTGATGATCGTATAATTTATTACACTCTAGAATATTATAACAGCAATTAATATGAAAATTTGAAAGAGGTTCCAGCGATATTACCACGTACTTTGCATACATTGCTCGTTCTGAATAATATTTGCATTCAGGAAACTGTTTTATGGCGCATTGTAAAGCTGGACGCGAAACTTTTACGGCTTGATCGTTATTACAGCTATTTTGTGTTCCTTTATTGGTGTGCTGAAACACTTTAATAAAAAAATGGGTGCGTGTACTTCTGTACGCGCGTCAGAAGTTATGTGTACTTCTTAGGCATCATTAAAAATTTAATAATAAACCAGATTATTGAATTAATTTTTTTATTTTTTATTTTTTTTTATGTTAATGGAATATTTATTTTGTTGAAAGGATTTTTATTCAATTTGTTTATTTATTATAGAAATGTTTATAATTTTCTAAATTTAATATTTAATAATTCGTAATAAATAAAAAATAATAATAACTTAATATGTAATACTAGCTGACCCGGCAGGCGACGTCCTGTTCAATTAATAAAAATGTTTTCAAGCCAACTGTGCTCGCGACTCTTATACACGGAACTTGTTTTTTCGATAAACTATAGAATTGTTTAAATATTTTGTGCTGTGTATAAGTAGATTGAATAATAAATGTATTTCAAAAACAAAGTTTTTTTAAATCGCATCAGTAATCTCAGAGATAATCATGCACATATGCACAGACAAACTGCAAAACTTCTAAAAATCTGCGTCTTATTTTTGCTATAGGCCCCCAGTAAAAGATTTTTCCAAATAACACCATGTACAAACAGCGACCACTTACAAATGTGTTATAGGTGTTGAGTATCGATAATATTGAAGATTAATTTGATTACACTAACTGCAGCCGGCCGCCCGACGACTGTAAAGCCAGTTCCACATATTTTCCTTTTCTCCTCGTACTTTAGTCGTATTCAACAGCCTTTCGTTCTGATGCTATATATTGTCGGTGTATCAGGAGCCGGTTAGTGTCGATAAACCCTGTGTTTCCGCTCGAATATGATGTAAATGTTTTCAAGTCAAGAGTGAACAGGTCTCTACTAAGTTAGTGCGTTTTACCATCCAAGACTTCCATCGCCACTTATCATCAGGTGGGATCGTAGTGAAGCGCAAACTTATTTATGGTAAAAATTATTCCCTCTCATGACAGAAAAGATTGTTCTTGATGGGGCATCGAACCTACGACCTCGGGCCTAGCTGTCACGTTCACTAACCAATAGACCAACGGTTCACTCAAGTCAGTTTGTCGTTTTTAGTATCCCGTGTTCAAGCTAAGGTCGGAGAGTCATAGCGACCCTTAGTAGTAAAAATCATTTTTTTTATGTGACAAGCAGGCAAACGTTTGTCTATAAGACGAATATTTAATTTTAATAAATTTTTGGCGAAATTCTTTAAACAATATCCAATCGCTTCCTTAATATAATATAATAAATATATTACTTTTTAATTAACTATTCGATAACTTAATGTAGTTTATAAAGAGTGTTGTATTTAATGCGGTCCAAAAAATTATTCTGAAAACAGCTGCTTGATGTTTATAATACGCATGTACATATGTTCCTACTACGGAACAAACGTAATATTGTAGTAGCAGCTGGAAATTTTGGGAGTCGTTTATTTTGCATATCAAATTATATAGACCCTAACATTTTTTGCAACAGTCACAGAAGATTGTGTTAGGATTTTACAACACATACACGTATGTATATACATATAGGATGTCCCATGAGTTCACCAGTCGAGCCCCCTATCCACATTCCCGCTGGCACGCCACTTATGGGACACACTGTATATATTACAAATCATTTCGCGGGTCACACAGTTTATTAGTTTCAGTAGATGTTATAAATACGTCATATCTACTGAATCTGTTAAACTATGTGACGCGTCGAAGGACCATCAGATGAGCGGAACAATAAGTGCGACTCTTATGTTTTATCTCTTTATTATTGTACCTCTTTATTGTTTACCCTCTACCCATGCCTGTCCCACGACTGGGCTCCAGTCTCCACTCAGAATTGGATGCATACAGGCCATAGTCCACCACGCTGACCAAGTGCGGATTGATGAACTCCACACACCTTTGAGAACTTTGAGGAAACCCTCAGGAGTGCAGGTTTCCTCGCGTTTTTCCTTTACCGTAGCAAGAGATAATAAGCTTATGATACGCATATGACTTTGAAAATTAGAGGAGCTTTGAAAAGGCTTTATTTTTTAAATACGCACACGAACACGAACAAACATACATCTGCAGCTGTGTTAGCCCAAATGGCTTAGAAGCTCAATCTCAAAATAACTTAGGATCTGGAAATTCTCCAACAGCATTCTTCATTGAAACTTAGTTCCTTGTCGTCCGTTAGATCCCAGTTGTTCTCAACTAGTGTCAACATTTGAACTATACACCGTGGTCCGATGGACGAACTATCTAGGATCAAGATTTTAGATGTAAACTATCTCAAACTGTTGATTAATTGAGCGTTATGCAATTCTGTTAGTGAAACATTTACGAAATATTGAGTATAAATATTTGTGTTATACTAGCTGTACCTGAAAGTTACTCTCTCTGTTTGTCTGTTACATTTTATGTCTAAACTACTAAACTGATTTTGATGAAATTTTGTACAGAGGTAGAATGGAAGTTGAGAAAAAATATAGCCTACAATTTATTGTGAAAAAAATCAATTCTTCATTATCGAATATATAAGCATAACATTAAAATAGAATGTACACAGGAAAATAGGGTAGACACAAAATAAGAGTAAAATATTGTATTCGCTAGAGATGGTGATGACTGTGGGTGGTGAAGGAGTGTACACGGACCTAGTCGCGGGAAAAAGGAATTCTACTGTATGTGTGTACGTCACTGAACGCCTGCTAAACAGCTGTAACATCGAATACTTCATTGCCACTTATCTAAGGTAAAAAAATAAATTCAATTTGAATGATTTTTTGTATGCGTTTGGGTGGCGCCCTGGATAGTTTTGATTCACAAATACTAAGTAGGCAGGCAGGCAGTTAGGCAGGCTAAATGCCTAATTTTGGTTTTTAAATATTTGTGGAAGTTCAGGGGACGTTTAAAAGGTAAAAAATTAAAACAAAACAGTCTTGCGGTACGAAGTTCGTCGGGTCAGCTAGTGTTTTATAAAGCTGCTTACACTCAGTTTTTACGACTTTACCTTTCGAAAAATAATTGAAATCTCTATTCACACGCCCATTTTTCCAGGTCTACTAATGGAAACAATAAAATTAATCAAACATAAAAATGTGAACTTTTTTTTCAAAGATCGGTTGGTCTAGTGGTTAGTGAACCTGACTGCTACACCTAAGGTCGTGGATTCGATTCCCACCCAGGTCAAACTTTTCTGTGATGAGCAGGAATCTTTGTTCTGTGTGTCTGGGTGTAAATATATAAATAGGTATGTATATATGTATGTTTATCAGTTGTCTGATCACAATAGTACAAGCAAAGCTTAGTTTGGGATCAGATGTGTGAGTTGTCTAAAGATATTCATTTATTTATATGCTTCAGGATTTTAAATAAAAGAACTCATTTTGCGAGAGAAATTTAAATAAAAAGGTATTTTCTTATATTAAATATAAATTCAAAATTTTTGAAATCTAGCTGTTTATACAAGTCCAGCAAAAATGTGACCGTATACGCCTTATCTTCACGGGCTTTACTTAGCCCGGCGTTTTGGTAGAAAACGTGGACAACATTTTTTGGCATTAGATATTACATGAGGCGTTGGTTCCCGGATGGCAATGTGACAATTACAAAGTTGTCATGGCGAGGCTTCTGACACTGACTGAATGCGGTGGGAAGTTTAAATTTAAAAACATGAATATCTCAGTTCTTTTTAATTTATGTCACAAGTCAGATATGTTAAAACATTTAATGAAAGCTACATACATATGTATACTTTAAAATTATACTTTTATTATCAAAAAGTGTTGAAGTTTTATATATATAAATATGCATAAATGTTTTGAAGTTTTTGTGAAATAAAATGAAATGAAACGAAAGGAAAGGAAACGAGACGAGACGAGACGAGACGAAACGAAACGAAATAAAATGAAATGCATTTATTTCCCTTAAGAACCAAAAGCTCACTTAACGAATGTCAAAATTTAACAATAAAAAGTCCCTACATCAACTAACAAATAACAAAATATACATACATATGTATATTTTAAACAAATCTGTGATAAATCCTGAATTCTAAAGTCTGTGAGCAAGCTGAGTGACTTTTATAATACCTACACACATTTTCTGGCTCTTACGGTGTGGCTACTGGAGTGGTACAAATGCTGTGCTGTGGTTGATAACAAAACAAAGCATTAGCCGTGCAAGCTATTCCATTATTCGTTAAGCCATATAGGTCTTCAGGCCTGCCCTTCATAAAAAGTTCCCACAACCCAACCATCGCAATGCAACCCAAGTGCTACTAACCCCTGAACCAATCCCCAGTAGAGCAGCGTGATGTAGGCTCTAGGCCTCCTCAGCATGAGGAGAGCCCCGTACTTTTTACACAGGTAATAATTTTACCATCTCTTGCGTAGGTAGTATAATAAGCTTTCAAGTATCTGAAGAAAGAAGTCAATAAAAATTTATAGCGAATAACATTGTTTTATTGAAAAGGTATTCCGCTTGCTTATTTAAATGTACGAACACGGATTGGTGCGGCGTGTGATAATATACGCTTTATTAGCGCATTACAAATAGATGTCTTCTTTAGACGGGTGATAGTCAACCGACGAACGAACCCATGAAACATACTATATCGTTACTATATTTTAAACTAGAATCCGCCCGCGGCTTCTCTCGCTTGGTATGTCAATAAAAAGTAGCCTATTTGTTACTCCAGACAACAAACTACCTCTGTGGCAAATTTCAATCAGATCCGTTCAGTAGTTTTTGCGTGAAAGAGAAACAAACATCACAAACTTTCGCATTTACAATATAAGTTGGACTGCTTCTTAATGTAATTGAGTTTGGAACTAAATTAGGGATAAGAAAAAGCTGAGGGATACAACATGATATTTGCTTAGCAGCTAGTAGGTAGGTTGAATTGCTTTAGGTAAATTCATGAATAATGACAATAAATGAACAAGCCTATTGGCCTGTAGCCAACACTACTGCCAAGCCGCAACGAGATTCACAGAGTGTGGCTATTTGGAAGAAATACATGACGTAAGGTCTGTTACATTTTCTAAGGGTCTACTCAATGCTAATAGGACCTAATAAATTACTTGTATATTGTCAACAATTTTGTTAATGCATTCATTTAATTTGTGTTTTTAATTTATTTAATGATGTTCATATTTTAGTTGCCAGTGGTGTTGACTAAATACTTTGAATGTTGGTCCTTGGAACGTGAGGTGCTGGGTTCAATCCTGTTGCGTGCGCCTCTAAATTACAATTATGTACGTATCAGACGTTGATTATCAGTTGCTACGGTGAAGGATAACACCGTGAGGAAACCTGTACCCCTGAGAGTTTTCCACTACTCAAAAGTGTGTGAAGTCTAAGGTCGCACTTGGCCAGCGGGGACCATGACTTGTACTGCTCGGATTGTGAGCCCCGCTACTGGAGGACTGGGTTACGATAATGAATGATGTCAAAATATTATTATTATTCTACAAGAAACATTTTGGAGAGTGTAGTGATAGTTTAATTCACCCATCCCCGTTTCATCACCGAACGAGTCGACGCACGGCGTGTATCCATCCCTTTGTCGTAGACATTTCGCCAATACGAACGTCGCGCTTTGCGTCCTCTTTTATCATACGTACCACAAGTTACTGGAATAAGTTGCCAGCGTCAGTGTTTCTGTTCGATTACAATTTAAGTGTCTTCAGGTCAAGATTGAAAAGGCTATTACTGAATTGGTGCACTTTACCATCTAAGACTGTAGTCTTAGATATGGTGGTGGCGATGAGCTGCCGCCACCATCAGGTGGGATAATGGTCAAGCACTAATTTTATAGAAAGGAAATAAAAATAGAGTAATTTTTAAATAAGAATTAAGATATAATTTTGTGAAAATTTGATTGTACGTTTACTTCCATCCATATACATTTTGAACACCAACTTTATACAAATATCGCATTCAGTGTTTAAGGATTACTTAAATTGCTCCTTAGTAACCATTATTGACTTTAAGTGTAATGCCAAGTATCCTTAGACTAGTTTACAAAAATTGGTTTTCATTTATCGGGTAAAACCAAATTATCTCCTACAATCTTTTCACTCCTATTTCGAATCTTTATGGGATGATATTTTAAATATCCCTTGACAATCACTCTCGCACTGCACCCTATTCGTAGACAAAGCTTCATGTCTCTAGACTGGTTAATCTGTGCGTCATCTGTCAGTCAGAAACACTTGAGTGTGAATAAAAAAAACCCTCTTTTGTTTCTCTGTAAAGCAAGTTTATAGTAATACTGCGCTAAGAAAATACTCAATTCTGCTCATCTTTCATCCATCTTCAGAGTTGGAGAGAGGGAGTGAAGTTTATGAAATGCTTATACAGCCTTTAGCTATACTGAAGTGAAGCGAAAGCTTATCCAACGTGTGAACTTACGAGAACACAATTATCTAGACAAGTATGCTAAATCGAACTTAATTAAATTCTTAACTTAAGCGAAAATTGAAGATTAACATAAATATGAATAACAATTTTATTATGATAATGATATTTACAGCTAATGAACTTGTTTTTATTGCGAACTCAGTGAAGCTTGCCGGTTCATGACACCTCGTGAATAACATTAGCTTGTTTTATAATCCCGTGATCTATTGCCTCGTTACTGCTATTCATAATGTCACTAGGTTATCTGTTAATCTTTATCACTAGCTGTGCCGTGGTTTTAGTCGCGTTCATTGAAGGAAAAGACGTACTAAACTCCCAAAGTTTCTTTCCCCCGTGTTTATATAGGGACACAAGTAAGTTACACGTGTCAAGTACAATGTGCACGATATAGCATGGGCGATCGCATTTGCTTGAAACGCGGGAGTGCGTCCTTAGTCTGCTCCCAGCCCTATACCCTGTGACGTGTGTGTGGGGTAATAAAGGCGTTTGTGACGTTCAGTGTTTGATATCTCATTCAAAAACCTTATCCTTATACAGTAACAGAATAATACAACATTAATAAAAGCTACCATGGACATCAACTTCATCTCAACCCACCACGGCCCACTATTGACTACGGGTCTCTTCTCTGAATGAGAATGTCAAGGCCATAGTTTACCACGCTGGCTAAATGCGGATTGGTAGACTTCATACACCTTTGAGTTTTGCAAACTCCCCAGCATGCCGGTTTTCTCACGATGTTTTCCTTCCCCATTATAACGAGTGAAATTTAAATGCTTAAAAACATATAACTCGTAAAAGTCAGAAGTGTGCGCCCTGGGATTTGAACCCGGACCCCCGAGTAGGAGGTCGAATTTTTAACCACTAGGCTACCACCTAAAATAATAATAAATTTGTAAATATAATTGTGACGAATACTCGCGCT
>DWJZ01009360.1:0-10763 GCA_018249125.1 Asbolis capucinus
GGGCTGGCCATATAGTTCGCAGAACCGACAACCGATGGGGAAGAAAGGTCCTCGAATGGAGACCACGCCTCGGAAAAAGGAACGCAGTGCGCCCTCCGATCAGGTGGACTGACGGCATATAGAAGACAGCGGGTATCCGCTGGATTCAGAAGGCTCCGAACCGGATGGAGCCACGTAAATTGGGGGAGGCGTATGTTCAACAGTGGACGTTGAAAGGCTGATGGATGGATGGGGTGCCTAAAAAAAAAATTAAAAGAAAATAATAAAAAAATACATTCTACACGTTTGATTAGTTGTATTAATCTCTCATCGCCATGACATTTAAAGTTTGTTGAGACAGTATAGTATCTTTTTGTTTCTCACGATCCATTCTTCGATACCAACAATAAATCTATCTAGCTCTATGCATCTTGTACAAGAAATACTGAGATCATGATTGCGTGCATTTATTTGACTGTTTCGTGACGATATGCCGGTGTCTGTACAAACAACTATAAATACCTATCAATAAGAAAAACAAGTTTATTTAGTAAAGTGTTTAAAAACACAAGTTTTTTAATGATACAGCGCTAATACAAGGAACACATATAATCTAATAACTTTATTGGTATCAGTTGAGGAGTTCTGTCTGGAGCCAATCCTAAACGTAGTATCAGATCTAGCTGAGGTAAAAATGCATTGCCGTCAGGACGGAAGCTTTATGCAAAATTTGAGCTCCGTAATGTAAGAGGAAGTGGGTCTAATTAAGCTTGCAAGATTTGACCCGTACACTTAACACACAAACAAATATACTTAATATACAAACATACACTGCAAGTTCAATAAAAACTTGTGAAATCAGAGGTTGCCTAGTTGCTGGAAGGGTTGAAGAGTTGAGGGTTTAAAGGAATTGAGTTCGAATCCCGAATAAAAGGGAATGAGTCCGAATCCTGCGCACACTTGTTTCAGATAGTTAAGGAATACATCGTGAGAAAACCGGCGCTCCTGAAAGTTCTCCATAAAGTTCTCGAAGGTCTGTAAAGTCCACCAATCCGCAATTGGCCATCGTGGTGGACAATGGCCTGTACCCCTCACATTGTGAGTGAAAATCCGAGCCCACTAATGGGACAGTTATAATTTGCAATAATGATGATGTGCGTATTATAGCTGAGTAATCACTTTCTTCGGTAGAGGGAAACACCGAAGGTTCATTATACACTTTGCATCCCTAGTCTGAATGCAATTCTTTGTTATTAATGTACTAGCTTTTGCTCGCGACTTCTTCTGCACCAAACGATTTTCATCACATATTTAGATTCCACACTATTTGAAATTTAAAAATCCTACAATAAAAGAAAAAAATTCATAATTGTGGAAGTATAAGACAGAGTTACAAACGGATTTATAATATTAGTAAACAGTATATCTAAAAGACTTGAGAAATATCCATTCGAAGCAAAAAGCCATACTTTGTGAACTCGTGCGTTCCGGCTAGCAGATTAGTCCCGGAACAGTCTTTATACTGAATTACGAGGAACGTTTGCAATTTTATGATATCAACTACTTTGTTGCATTAAAATTAAATGCTACTTTCTATATGGAACAACAATTTTCTTTATAGTTATATCTTGGATAATAACGAACTTCCATACCAACTTTCATCCCCTATTTCAACTCCTTCATGCCTTTTTTCACAGTAAAATAGCCATGTTTTTAATCGAGTTTTATTCGTCCTGTGTATCAAATTTCACCTAAATAGGTTCAGTAGCTTAGGTGTGTAAAGGTAACAGAGAGACAGAGTTACTTTCGCATTTTTAATATTAGTGGGTATAAATACTGGAAAAGCGATGATAGCCTAGTGGTTAAGAATTCGGCCTCCTTCCTCTCGGGGGGTCCGGGTTCGAATCCCAGAGCGCGCACTTCTGACTTTTCGGAATTGTGTACGTTTTAAGCATTTAAATGTCACTCGCTATAACGGCGAAGGAAAACATCGTGAGGAAACCTGCATGCCGGGGAGATTGCATAACTCAAAGATGTCGTGTCTGCGAATCCGCACTTTAGCCCTGTGTCTAATTTCATTCCAACCCATTCAGTAGTTTTTGCGTGGAAGAGTAACAAACACCCATTCTTCCATCAACGGAATAATCTATCCATTCATCGCAGCTTTCGCATTTATAATATTAGTAGCATATAATTTTTCTACAACCAAAAGCACATTACTCGAATTCCATGGCCCGGATGGCTCTCTCTCCGGTTACAAGTATTGATTGATGATATTTTCACAACATTCTATGCAATGTGTACTGAAATACCTACTGTTGGCACGGGCGCAGGCGTCTCACTGTCCAGTATTAATATCTGTCCGATTAGGTGTGCATAACTCGTGGTTTACTAAAACAATAAGTGCATTGTCTTCACCGAGCTGTTTCCAGTGATTTATGACCTGGGAAAGTTAAATTATGCGATATTTTGTTTAGTAGGTATTTACTTATCTGTGAATGTATAGGTATTCCTTCTTGCTGCTTGCTAGTTTAAGTTCTTAAGGCGCATTATGAAACAAAATATAAGTGAAATTTTAAAATGCGCGCGCATTCGTCACGCAAAATTAACAGGTTGAAGTTGTCGACTAGACCGCTCATTAAGGTCTCGAAATAATACTAACAAAATTGAAATACATATAACCTCTATTAGTCATTAGCACGGTCGTAGCCTCCGATCACTGTTTTCATATTAATATTATTTATTTCTGCTATCGGCTTTACCGTTGTTATCGTCATAAGAAGTAGCCTATGTGTTCCAGACGACTATTTATTTTTGTGTCAAATTAAATTCAGGTCGTTTAGTAGTTTTTGCGTAAAAATAACAAACTTCTATTCATTCATCATCACGAACTATTGCATTTATAATATTACTAAGAAGAATTCAACGATGGAAAACAATAACTATTAAGATGTATTTTGAAGAGTTAAGCCCTTCTTGATTTCAGTGTAAGAGCGTAATCTTTGTTTCCCGTCCCTTATTGTTTCCGGTCGTCGATACATCCGACCGATACTTTGACTACGGAAAACAATAAGGGCGTTACTCTTAACAGTAACCCTTACGAGTTCGCATTTAGACGGAATACTGATAAGGGTTAAATTTATAACTTACTGTAAAGAATTAAGCAGTGATAGATAGATAGTTAGATAGTGGTTAAGAATTCAGCCTTCTACTCGGGGGTCCAGATTCGAAAACTCAAAGGTGTGTAAAGTCTGCCAATCCGCACTTGGCCAGCGTAGTGAACTATGGCCTTAACCTTCACATTCAGAGAAGAGACCCGTGCTCAATAGTGGGCCGTGATGGGTAGAGAAGATAATTATTTTGTAATGATATTGCTGGCTATATGATACTAAATATCAATCGTTAAGCTTTGTCGGAGGCCTTCGGGCGGGATAAAAAAATCCGACACTTAGATTGGAAAAAAATCCGATACTTACATAGATTGGAAAAAAATCCGACACTTAGATTGGCCACTAACTTCTCTGTCAATCCGCATCGGAGCAACCTAGCGAACTCGATAGTTAAAAATAGTAGTCATTCTAAACGTACATAGTAAATATTAATTAACTTTTTTATATTTAACGTATTTATCGTGTTTATATATTTTTATATTAATTTTGTTTTTTCCAGCAATGGATTGATTCTTATTTTACCCACTACCCACAGTTGCTTAAATAACGCAATTAGGTTAGAATTTACACACACCGCCGGTCAATAAAGGCTGAATAAAAAAGGGCTTAAGAAGAAAATCGTACTTAAACGCTTCTATAATTTAGCGACGACAATAATATCCAGCTGTACTGCTCTGTCACGTAGGAGCTAAATCGATTAACACAATTAATTCTCTTGAATGGGAAATATAACGATATTAGGGAGTGACGTCAAGCAATAATAAGCTTTATTACCCCGTGTCATGAAATTTCTGTTCATATACACAATATATGTATGTACATACTTATATACAAAGTTTTCATCGCGAGTTTAATGGTTTTTTCCAGTTTAAAGAATGCCAACATGCAACGTTATTCGCAGAATGATTCATAGATGGCGTTAGCAGTAGGTGTCGTTACGGCAACGGTACAGTAGAGTTCTTGCAAGTAAAACGGTATTTATAGCTAGGTTATAAAAAAACGTTAATATATGTAGTTAATAAAAGTATATTTATAATACTTCATAAAAAAAATTCAGTACCCACGAATATTTTATAATTTTACAAAACCTACAATTTTAATGTCGAATAGAATAATTCGACTAATATCATAAATCCGAAAGTTTGTGATGTATGGATGTTTGTTACTCCTTCACGCAAAAATGAATGTACAGATCTGAATGAAATTTGGCAGAGGCATAGATTATTGTCTCGAATTACATATAGACTATATACTACAAACATACCGCGAGCAAAGCTAATTTTTTTACTGCTATTTGATGTCGGTTAAAAATCATTTCAAATGTCATCGCTTCAAAACATCACCACCTGATATTTGCTGTCGGCTCCTGTGGAATGGCAACTTAACAAAAGCAACTGATAGTACAAATAGTTTCATAGGGGTATACGCCTGGGAATTTAGGGGAGAATGTTCAGGAATTTAGTGGAATTTCATTGTAGAGTGGCTACAAACGTTATACGGGTTGGATGATTTGAGTTTTTGTCACGTTAAATTGAAATTTTGAATGGAAACAAAGTTTTTACAGTGAGAATGTTAAATGATCGTTAGTGACCTATTTTTCTAAGCGCTTAATTTTCTGATTCAGTTAATCAAATAATGGAGAGTAGGCAGGGAAGGCAGGATAAGGTTAACATATACATATTATTATATTATTCGAATAGTCACAAATTAATTATAGAATCATTTGAAAAGCCGACCAAATACGTAGCCCATCTATTTGAAAAAATTCTAAAATTTGTTATATGCGGCCAGATCGTAAAATTAATAATTTCATGATATTAAGGGCCATTTCATGATATGATTAGCAATTATAGAATAATTTGAAAAGCCGGCTGAATACTAAGCCCATCTATTTGAAATATATCTAAATTCTAAATGTGGCTAGACTGAAAAATTAATCATTTCATGAAATGACCGATGGAAAGTAATAAAATCGTTTAGACTACATTTTCATCTACATTTGGCCATATCATTAATTCGGGGTTTGATATAAAATTACTAATAATCAAGTACGTAAACTAAATAACGAAGGAATTTTCTGAGACCAAAGTAGATGGGATTCACTTACATAATAAATATGCCGTAACGAGTCACTATACTTATCTTTGAATAATTAATTTCATGAAATTTCTAATCCAAATTAAAACATATATAATTCGATAATTAGACACCAGGAAAATATTCTGTTCAGATAACTAACGTCATTGTACTATGGCACCGTCGCAGATACCACCGCGACCCCGGTAGGCGGTAAATAAAATTAGACAAAACTAACCTAACCTCGACCGTGGAAGTTAGAAACTCCAAGGCGGTCACTTATACATTACTTGCTAGAAGGAAGTTACAGATTACGCGAGGGAAGACAAAGATAGAAGACAAGCAGTACGAACCTAACGCAATGCATGCTTGTGAGGAAATCACAGACCCATACGCGAATGTATATAAAGAGAGAAGAGAAGCAGTACATCGTAAATACACAGCAAAATATGTTCTCTTACCAACCAATATGTTCTCTTGTCATTTTCCACATAATAAATTCCACAATAATTCCACAATTAAACCAAAAACCAGCTTCATGTAGTCTAATCACCGGTCAACAGATGTCGACTTCTACTTCTCAGACAAATTACCTCGTCAATCTAGAAGGATATTGTTTATGAATCAAGTTTCTTAATGCTCGTGTAAACTTGAAAGTTTATAGGAAAAGTACTTTAAAGTTAAACTACTTTCAGTTGAGGGAGTGTTGCTTTCAATTCTCGGCTCTAATGGTTCTTCCAGCTTTAAATACTTTGCATAATACTTGTAGGTTTTTGTACAGTTGTTGATTTGTAAATTGTAAGTAAATAAATAACAATCTTTGAATATTTCACACACATCTGACTCCAAACTAAGCGTTAGCTTGTACCTTGTGATCAGACAACTGATAAACATACACATAATATTGTTAAATACATACTTATATAGATATAATTGCACCCAGATACAAAGATCAAACATTCCTGCTCATCACAGAAACGTTTGACATGGGTGGAAATCGAACCCACGACCTTCGGTGTAGCAGTCAGGTTCACTAACCACTGTTTCTGCAGTGTACGCGGTTTTCGAACATTATTATTCATATGGACGCCTAACGTTTTTGGAAAAATGTTATAGCCCATGTTCAGCATACATTATAGGATTGTAATGGTAAAAGAATTTTTAAAATCGGCGCAGTAGTTTCAAAGCATATTCTCTTCAAACGATCAAATCTTTACTGTTTATAATATTAGTAAAGATATGTTCATCTACAGTATTCTTCGGCCTTTAGCTACACCGAAACGATACGTGGAAAGTAACTAGTTTATGAATATTTATGACAATGCTTTGACAGGGCTTCAGTTACGAGTATGTTGGCGCACCACGTGTGCTGAAGTAAGTAGGCTCTTTCCCAAGACCTGAATTAAGTATTTCAAAAATATATTCGTCTAATAAATTAGTACGTTTAATTTCATTATCTATTAGTACTGTTTATCCCATCATAATTGTCCCACTAGTGGGCTCGGATCTCCTCTCAGTCTAGGCCATAGTCCACGACGTTAGCCAACGTCAAAATCTCAGGAGTGAAGGTTTTCTCAAGACGTTTCCTTGACAAATCTTTGTAATACACTGGTATAGTACATCATGTGGTCGATTTGTCTGATGTAGGAAAAGAAATCTCGCCTTAGAGTCTTCTGGCAGATTATAGAATAATGTACAGATCACTGGAATTCTTTACAATGTATGATTTTCACACTGTAGGAAGGAACACCGGAACGAATTAATATTTTCAGAACGGTATAACACTTACCGCACCGACTAGTCTTTATATATAAAAATCCAATGTCACGATGTTCGTTTACAGTAATCGCCGAAACCGATGAAACGATATCAAAAGCTTTTTATCGATAATATATTGTATTGTATTGTATTGTTTTATCTCGATTAATATTCTTTAACTGTTTTATTGCAAAATGGATCACAGTTAAATGGTATTTAGATTGCAGAGCAACGTGTGCCAGGTCAGCTAGTTTCGTATAAATTCAATATCCATCTGCTTAATGCCAAGAGCAATTAGTAGAATCAAAAATGGAATTTAAATAAAAAAGTAATATTGTTTGTGTAGTATAAAAGAAATGCGACGTTATACGTCTAGTAATAAAGTTGAATATTGAATAACGAAAGACATTAACAATTGCAATGCTGAAAGCAATTTCACTTTTTCTTGCAAATAAATAGTATAGTTTGATTATTACTGAGTCTATCTATCGTTAGATATTTTCAATTATGTTAGGCTCTATCTTGTGAAGCGGTGTTTTTAAGACAGCAATATTTCAGAATCAGAGGGCATGCATAGTTGGCATAATTGATTTTGATACTTTTTTAATTTAAAAAACTATATACATTCTTAACTAGGTTAAGTAAGGAAGTTAAGCATCTTAAATTAAACAGTTTTGTGGGCACTATTGAATTTTTCTTTAATGTAAAGCACTTGTATAATTAATTAATATTTCTTTAATGTAAATCACTTGTGTAATTAATTAATATTTCTTTAATATAAATCACTTGTGTAATTAATTAATATTTCTTTAATGTAAATCACTTGTGTAATTAATTAATATTTCTTTAATGTAAATCACTTGTGTAATTAATATATTTCAATTGATTTATAATGTATTTTTAACTTAATTTTGTTATTTATTTAGAAGAACGAACATTCCTGTTCATCATAGAAAAGTTTGACCTGGGTGGGAATCGAACCCACCACCGTCGGTGTAGCAGTCAGGTTCACTGCACACCAACCGGCCTGTCAAAGATACACTAATAAGGGGTAACAAACATTTTTTCCAATTTACTGCCCTTTGGCACTATCGATTTTTATAATATGGTCTATCTATTAGCCAATAGTCAAATCAAGTCAGAATACACTCTTGAGTTGGCATACGTACATACATTAGCACATATCTCATTGGTAAAAAAATGATAAAAAAAATTAAAAAATTTAAAAAATAACTTCGGATAACATAACAGAGCGTTGAGGGTCAAAAAATTTATAAGTGTCCGCCCCCGATTTCGTCCGCGTATTTAAACTAGCCTATCTGTTATTCCAGACCATAATCTATCTTAGCGCTAAATTTCATTCAGATCCGTTCAGTAGTTTTTGCGTGATGGACTAACAAACACCCATCTATTCATCCTCACAAATTTTCGCATTTACTATTATTAGTAGGCTATAACCATTATAATTTTAAATATATCGTTAATATAAAATAATAGTTTATTTTATTCTTCATTCGATCTTTCATGGTACTCCACACTTGCAAGAAAACCAAACGATGCGTGAACGGCTGAGCACTTAAGATAAAAAGAAAATCAAGAGTACACCACAGTATGAGTGTAAAAATAGTGTTATTACCACGTCAATAAAATATTATTCTAGTGCAGGGGTGAGCAACCTTTTGAAATAAAGGGCCAATTTTAAATTTGATTTTTGCTAGAGGGTCGCACATAGATTAGCATTATTTATACTTATTCAAATTTACTTAAAGTTTTAGAGTTACTATGTAAACTTTTTATTATAATAATAAGTATATATTTATCTTAATTATGTTGCATTATTTTATGTTTTGACATAGTGTTTGACCTTCTAAGCATTAAAAATCGAATTTAAAAATGTTCAAAGGGTCGCATGTGGCCCGCGGGCCGCGGGTTACTAACCCCTGTTCTAGTGCATATATAATTTTTTTACCCACTTTGCTCCATTGCAGTGATAGTAATGTTTTGAACGCCAGTCTTGTCACGTGACGTTTTAAAAAGCTTTTAAAAAAAATTCTTTTGAAAATCTGTAGTCGTGTTCCCTCTATAGACGTTGCAAATAGACGGACAATAAATTCATAATTGCGTCACTGAAATTGTAATATTCATGTGTGCAAAAATTACAATAGCGTTTGTAAATTTTAGTGATGTCAAATTGAATTCTATGCAATGTCGACAATTCCATCATTGTCTTGTTGCTGGCATTTTATTTGCTTTTGAGAAACGTAATTACATATGTTAATGGTTAATTGCAGAGTTTTTTTATTTGTACTTTAATAACATTGTAGAGGTGATAGCCTTAAGAATTCAGCCTCCTACTCGGGGGTCTGGATTCGAATCCCAGGACGCGCAGTTCTGACTTTTGGAGTTATGTGCGTTTTAAGCATTTAAATGTCACTCGCTATAACGGTGAAGGAAAACATCGTGAGGAAACCTGCATGCCGGGGATTGCAAAACTCAAAGGTGTGTGTTCTGCCAATCCGCACTAGGCCTGTGTGGTGAACTATGGCCTTAACCTTCTCATTCAGAGAAGAGACCCGTGCTCAATAGTAGGCCGTGGTGGGTTGAGAATATGACTTGAATAATATTATGCTCAAGGCATTATAGGTATAAAGGAATAAATAAAACAAACTATACTGACTTACCCATAAAGATTTTATAAATGTTAAGCGTAGCCATCTTGACAGGGTTATTTTCAAAACAAACTCAGTGACAGATGGTGATTTGTTTTTCAGGATTTCTATCTCTTTTTGACACGTAGATTTTACGTAAAGAAGATGTTCTTACTCACTCACGGTTGTACGGCTATTAACGTTAGTAATACTGCGTCTGTTGTTCCCTCGTTGTTCCGAGACTTATGTTGAGTGTTAACCTTTAATGTCATAATTAACTTATAACTAACGTGTTAGGTATATTGTTTGTCAACCAAATTTATAATAACTGCTAGGATGACGGAATAAATCTTTGCAATCTTTCTTTCAAAGTCTAACTCAAACTCTGAGTTTGACTTCTTTTTTTTTTATTACAATAAATTCATGCTTGACGTCGATCCCATCTGGAACGGATCCCACATGGAAAGTGGCCATGATGTCTAAAGTGTTGGGAGCATTAACTTTGTAAATGCCTACACAGTTTTTCGAAGACTCCAACTTATACGTGGGCAGGAAAACCGACGCAGACAAGTTATTCCAATCCTAATTTTCTGGGTGGTTTCTAGTTTTAAAATAAAGTTATATACTCGGCGGCGCTTTATAAGAAGATCTATATTAACGCTCTACTACACTCAAAACTCAAAATAAAATCATTTATTTCACGTGTTTATTTTCAATACACGTATGAACATATTTTTTGGAATTTACCACCGTTTTGAAAGTTTAAAATTAAAAGAGGAGAAGAAATTTCCAAATGTCAGAATCAATCATCAATAGCTTCGGTGAAGGAAAACATCGTGAGGAATGCTCCTGAGAGTTCTCCAGTTCTCGAAGGTGTATGAAGTTTACTCGGCAGCGTGGGCTACGGCCCGCACCCTTACAACCCTCCAATGTGAGTGGAGACCCGAGCCCACTTGTGGGCAGTTCTGAATTGCAATCCTGATCATATTCATTGACAAGCTCAAAAATAAATAAATTTTCTGTCTGTTTCTCTGCAAAACACAGATAACTTTTTCGTTATCCTAAAAATTAATCATTAAGAAGTAGATTAAATGCTACCAGTACGAATAATGTCATTAAGAAATGTGACATA
>DWJZ01009361.1:0-10763 GCA_018249125.1 Asbolis capucinus
TAGCACAAGCTAACGCTTAGTTTGGGTTCAGATGGCCGTGTGTGAGTTGTCCAAAGATATTTATTTATTTATTTATATGGACCCAAATCGAACAAGAGACATCTGACTTCATCATCACCACCACGGCTAGAGGATTGAATCAATAATTATTTATCTATTGCAGTTTGTGTGAGCAAAAAATCTATAACATGCAAGAGAACATCTCGAGGTGGTTGAACGACAAAACGACTGTTTGAACACAACGTGATTTATTTAAGTTATTGTTATAAAAACAGTTCTGAGGCTATGAAGATATCAGCTCGAAGATCTTCTGAATTTGACTGACAATTAATTTATACGTGCAAACGCCCAAGGCCACAGTTTTAATGAAAAAATGTTCGAGGCGATAAATTGGTTACTATTCTATATTGTTACATACGTACTCGGATCTTTCTAACTGTAATTGTTTGAAAAGTTCCGTGTCGTCTTTGTTGTTGTATATTGTATGGTATTAAAGCTGTAATTAGGTGATCTGTTAACACGTTGAATGCGATACCAGGTCTAAAATACCGCCAGGAAAAAAATCAGATCGATTTTGCTTCGAGTATAGTTATATTGATAGAAACAGCCACTAACCAGGCGAGACGGCTTTAGTATTTTTTTCATAACCGACAATCGATAGTGCCAGAGCGACATAAGTCACTTACTGTCGTGTGGCCTATATGTTCGTTTGTTGGCCATTGGCCCAATGCTTTTTTTACCTAGAATAAGATAATGCTTGACACAGATCCCACCTGATGGTAAGTGGCGATGATGTCTAATATATTGGACACACTAACTTAGTAAATGCCTGTTCACTCTTCTCTTGAAGTCTCCAACATCATACGTGAGGGGAACACCGACGCAGTCAGGTTATTCCATTCCTTTGCTGTACGTATAAAGAAAGACGTCGAGACGCGTGACTCCAAAATGTTTTATTTCGATCATAATACAAAAATGTAGGAATATTATAAAATAATTATGTTACGATTTTGTTTTTTCATATCTATACTATACTACTATGATTTATATATAAAATACTTCCCTGTTTGTTGGGAATATTAGTATTGATATATTTAAGGAATATGTAATGTTAAGATTGCTTGAGAGTGAGAAATAAGTAAACAGATTTTCTAATATTAGTATAATCTTTTTATATTACATAAGTTAAGTACGAAACCAGCTGATGGTAAGTGGCGACGTAGTCTTTGATAAAGCGCACTAACTTAATAAAAGCCTATTCACTGTTTTCTTGAAGACATTTGCGTTATAATCAAACGGTAATACCGACGCGAGCAACTTATTCCATTCCTTCGGAGTACGAATGATGAAGGAGGCGAAACGTTTTTCTATGATATCAGTATACGAGTATATTACGCGACGCCCCTCACTAGCGGGAATATTATCATTATACTTTTAACCGCGCGTTTACCTTATTTTTTTAGTGAGAAACTCTGCACGCGAATAATTCTTAACTTAACGTTGCCTAGGTGTACATTCTAGGAAAGTAATTAATTTTTACTGACGACAAAATGGAGGGCATTTATATAGTCACTGTGAGAAATAAGCCTTGAACTAACCTTGCCTTAAACTGACTAGTTTGAGTAGACTAGTTTAGTTGGAAAAGACTTTATCCAGCGGGTCCGTTTGCTTGGGGTTTTGATTAAAATTGGCCTTTTATTACTGTAATCTATGGCCAAATTTTGATAAGATCTGTGTAGTAGTTTTTGCGTGAAAGAGTAACAAACATTCGTGTATATATTCTCGCAATTTTTCGGATTTATAATATAAGCAGGAGCCGCTTCTTCTCATCGCATTATGTTTAAACTTGTGCGAGAAAATATATTAAAAATTTAAAGTTATAAAAAAGTTAAAACTCGATTATTTATCTAGCGAACCTGTCTCGATATAGATTTTCTTTTAATTTCATTATACATAATATGATATTGTCAATTTTTTTCAATTGGTACCAATACAGATATCAAAGCCATGATACCCTAGTGGTTTGAACTTTGGTCTTTCTAATAGGTGGTCCTAGGTTCGAATCCTGTTCAATCTGGTTCATCTTTGATTTTCAGAATGTATATCAGAAGCTGATTTTCACTTTGCTACGGTGAAGGAAAACTTTGTGAAGAAACCTGTACCACGAGTTGCCCATAAAGTTTTCAAACATGTGTGAAGTCCACCAATCTGCACATTCTGAGATGAGTCCTGAGCCCAGTAGTGGGACAGTATGGGTTGCAATGACTAATTCTGTCAAAGCGCGGAGATAAAAGAGGGGGACGACAAAATATTTAATTATGATTATTATTCGATAAAAATTTCACAGTTCGCCAAAAATCGAGATCTCTTTTGTATTTTATTGTATTCGATGTGTTTAGAACCGAGTTTCTCAACTGTTTCAGAAACGCGCCTCCTTTAGCGATAATTTTCATCCTTCCCCTAATAAAATATACGTAATTCATGAGTGTTCGGTTGTAGTAAAACATAGTTTTTATTATATGTGGGTAATTAATTCCTTTATAAGCGTTTACTTAGTAAAAACAATTAAACCCTATGAATTAATTAATATGAAACTTTTTTTTATCATCAAACGTGGAAGCGCGTTCCACGGGAGATCGGACATGCCCCCCAAGAGAGGCACGCCCCACTGGTTAAGAAACCCTGGTTTACAACAAAAATATATTTCAAATCGATAGGTTTTAATGTGTGATAATACCACGGTAATATAAGAACCCACATATTTTTTATGTAATGTCTAAAAACATTTGCCGGTGTATCGTGCATGTAATTGGTTCAAAATGTGATTTTAACAGCACACATTAGTTAACAAAGTTTTTATATCAAGAAGTTTTTATGTCAAAACTATGATACGTTTTTGCCTGCATTAGTTGAAGGTTTGGCTTGAAGAAAATAATGATACTATTATTATGGCAACGACCGTATAAACCACGGAATACTCCTAGGTATATAATTTTATAAGCTTTTATTTAACTTACAGTATATGTTTGTATTTTAGTATGTTAGTATATTTGATTGTTACGGGTCTAATCTTGCAAGCTTAATTAGACCCACTTCCTCTTACACTACGGAGGTGAAATTTTGCATAAAGTTTTCAACCTGATGTCAATGAATTTTATGACAAGCATGACCTGATACTACGTTCAGGATTGGTTCCAGACAAAAGAACTCGACAAGACAAAAGAACAATATAGTTATGAAATTTTGTGTTTCTTTGTATTATGGATCTATAAATAAAGCTTGTGTTATTAAATATTTTTTATAAATTTTGTTACTTTTTCTCATGTCATTCGATAAACGCCATTGTTAAATACTAAAAAATGGCGGGTGGAGGAAGTATTAAAATTTTAATTTGGGGTCATATGTATTTTTACTCGTACATACCCAATCTAAAATAATAATAAAAAAACTCACAGTCGATGAAAACAACGAACAATTATATATGCATTTGTTAACCTAACACCCTTTGCAATGCAAATTTCATCGTACCTTTCAAGACGACCGATCTCATATGTTTTGAGTTAAAAATTCAAGATGTCACTAGGTTTTATTCTACTAATATTATAAGAAATTTTATAAAATCGTGAGGTATCAGACCATACAGTCTCATATGACTGCCAAATTAGACCAGCTTGGCGACTGGTTTACCTCAAAGAAGTTGGATGGACAAATGTGTTACTCCTTTATGCCAAAAATGACCTGATCTGAATAAAATATGGAACAGAGATAGAGTACAATCTGAAATGACACATAAGCTACTTTCTATCAACCTAGCATGCGAACAAAGCCGCGGGCGAATTGTAATAAACAATAAAATAAATTAATTTCATCTAAATATGGAGATTAAAAGTTTATGCGAATCTATATTCTACAAAGTAGTTTAGTTTCTTTGTTTTTCTCTTTGTTTTTGCTTGAAACATATATCTTCTAAACAATATTGTATAGGACAACCATTGACCATTAAATATATAGATATAAATATCTTTGGACAACTCACACACGGCCATCTGACTTAACTAAGCGTTAGCTTGTAAAGTGATCAGATAATTAACAAACATATATACATAATTTTAAATACATACTTATATAGATATTTTCATCCAGACACAGAACAAACATTCCTGTTCATCATCAGAAAAATTTGACCTGGATTCATTAGATATCAATCGTTAAGCCATGTCGGAGGCCTTGGGTTCGTCACTAACCCCTAACAATTCCCATTGGAGCAACGTGGAGTATGCTGTAAGCCTCCTCAGTATGAAGAGAGACCCGTGCTCTGTAGCTGGTCGTGAATGAGTTGAAACCCATATAGATAATGGCAAAAAAACTTTACAACCTACACGTTAAAAATATGTCACACCCGCTATGACTCGGTTAACAATGATTGCTATGCACTTCGTGCGTAATGCGGCGAAAGAAAATCTAACATGTACTTCTAGAGATCAACAGAGCGTAAGATTTCACCGCAAATTCTTTTCTTCTGTAACTGGATGTGAGCGGAACCGATGAACGGCCCATTGTGGTCGTTTCAGCCTAGAATTACAACACTGTTTATTTCACTATACTGACTTGACTGAGTATGTTAGTATAGAGCTATTCAAAATGTCGTAATTTTAATTTATCACTTGTCTTAGAATTTTGGGCATTTATTGTAGGCCTTTAAATGGATGAAATAGCTAAGCTGCAGTCATAGTAGAGTAGTTGGAACGTTGATCTTTGGAACGGGAGATACTGGGTTCAAAACGATCGGGTTAAATCAAGGGACGGAAGAAATAAGAAACTCACGATGCTTTTTTTTTATAATAATCTTTTTTGACCATAAATTTGTAGATCCTTACATGACATAGTAAAGAAAGAATTTTTGGAAATTGAACGTACTACTAGTGACAAACGATTTAAAGTTGTCTATTGCATAACAATTGCTAAGTATAAGGTCGATTGATGTAATGTAATGCCAGAAACATTAGATGCCCTAGACGCGGAGTCTTATTATATTAAAGTTGAAATAATGCAATAGATGTAGTTTTTAATATATACTTGCAATAATGAAAAGAAATGCAAGCATAATATCTTATAAAAAAAAAATGTCAAAATTTTTTTTTTGTCATGAACATATTTTCTTTGAACATACTTTCTTACAAACGAAAGTCAAGAAGAATAAGAAATGCCTATTAGCTCTGCCAACGACGTCCACAGCCACGAACGAAAGTCAGATATAAGCTTGTAGAATCACAAACATGGTTCCTTACGAACAATTAGGAGTGTGTATGCCTGTATCAGATTTTGTGCTAGGCTTTCAGCCAATTGAACTTGTAATGGATCTAACAAGTTAGTGGTACTATAGTAATCAGACGACATATATTTTTAAAGTAAAACATTATGACTAGTTAACAAAGAATTCCTTTAAATATATGTATATATATTTTTTTGTATATTGTTAGTAAATTTATAACTCAAGTAGGGACTTTCTATTGTAAAATTTTGACTTTCGTTAAGTGAGCTTTTGGTTCCTAAGATGAAATAAACAGTTTTTATTTCATTTCATAGGTAGGAATTATTGAGACGGAAAAAACCATTGAATTCGCGACCTGTTACCGTAACCGACACCAGTAACGTCATCTTTTAAAAATTCGGGTAACTATGTTTCATTGGCATTTTTTTAAATAGAAAAAATCCATTGAAGTCCCAACGACAACTCTATATATAAGTATGTATAATATTCTATATGTATTTTTATTTATTTATGTAAAAACCTATACACAGTTCTTAACAAAGGGCCGACTTAATGCCTAGCGGCATTCTCTACCAGTGAACCCATGGTGAAGGAGAGATAATTTACGGCAGGTGTATTTATCTATGTACCTACATAAATACAAATGTAAAAGTAAAATTTTTAAATGAATTTGCTGATATATTTATTATTTTAAATGTGATATCCGTTATCTTTATAAAATGTCATTTTATGCTAATTCTAATATAATTTTATTTTATCTATTTAATATAACTTTAATGCAATTTAATTTTATACTAATTCTAAATATGCATATTAATAGCTTTTCTCCTTAAAATTGGAATGCCCTTACGAGGTTGACTCGTGCTCACACATGTTTCTTACATGTTTTAATACGCATTAAATATTTCCTGACAAAATAAATTCACACGTAATTGTTAAAATTTTGTCTGTCAACACTCCTGAGAAGCAATGTTTTTAATACATCCAGACACAGTACTAACATTCCTGTTCATAGAAAAAAATGAAAATCGAACCCATGAACGGCTTAGCAGTCAATACTAACCATTACACCAACAGGCCAGTCTTCGCTTAAGACAGCGATATAAGCTGGTATTATAAAGCCTCGCGCCTCGGGGATTACAATCATTCTTGTTTTGTATTCTCAATTTAGCTGTAAGCCTTTTAAATCCTTAAGAACGAGATTGAGCGTTGGACTGACCTATTGATCTAGTGGTTAGTAAACTACTAATCCGGAGTTTCTGGGTTCAATCCCCACTCAGAACACATTTTCTGTAATGAGCAGAATTGTTTGTTCTGTGTCTGGGTTCAATAAAAATAAGTATGTATTTATTTCGGTTTTTATCCTCAAATCGTAAAGCTGTATTGGCTACTAAGTTCGGTATTGGAATAACGTAGCTTATGTGCTAGGTTTTTTCAGTATGGGAAATGCCACGAGCTCAGTATGGGCCATTAAAAAGCACTCTTTCTGACTCTTGAACTTTTAACGCACCACTTCCCCGTGAAGTGGCGGCACGGCGACACTTTCAGTTATCATACGTAAAATAATTTCTCCTATTATTTTTATATTTAAAACTTTCAAATAATTAATTAAATCGTTTTTCTATCTTTATGTCTGTCAGTTTTGAAAAGATCTAGTGACTATACAAATAAAATTGTAGTATCTGTTTGTAATTTACCGCTTTTCAATAAATAAATACATATGTATGTGTTATGGTACATGGTATATAATTACCTAAATAACTTTTTTTTACAATAGCCAATTTGTTTGTTTGTTCCAGCTAATCTCTAGAACGGCTAGAGCGATTTTGACAGAACTTTCCCTACCAGACTACCAGACTAGACAGCTGATGCAATAATGAGTATTTTTTTTAAATTCCACGCGGACGCGTCGTGGGCAAAGCTAGTACGTAATAAAGTATATAATTTTCCCCTCGAAATTCGATCTAGACTATATAATTCTTGTAAAACTAGTAATATAAGTTTTCTAAATGTAATGTAAAACCGTAAAACTTGTAATATAACTTTTACAAGAATTATATAAAGTCTAGATCAAGTTACGAGAGAAGAATTGACATAATTTATAATGTTTCTTATTCTTCATAATCTACTAATATTAAAAATGCTGTTTGTAAGGATGGATGGATTTATTATTGCACGCACAAACTCCTTTAAAAATGATCGTTCTGTTATCGTTCACGCCAAACGCTAATTCAAAAATGTATGGGAACGTATAATGCGGAAAAACAGACGCCATATTCTGCACCAAACGTCATTCGCATACATTTTTGAACTAGCGTTTGGCGGGAATGATAACAGAAAAAACATTTGTCTGCCCCGAATGTAATTTGGCACAGATAAGAAAAAAACAGAAGCTAGTCCAACACAGAATATTAAGTTCCTTGTAAAACTTACGTTACAAGTTTAACAAGTATATTACGTATTCATCTGATATGGATGATGTCATTAAGACCAACATTCTCATCTTGCAAGAAAGTAAAAGTGGTCAGTGGTCACAATAGAACGGGTCATAAAAATATCTAAACCTACGTATATTACGAAACCCACAAATATCAATTAATTTCGATTGTTTCCTCAATTTAAATTTTATGACATATGAAAGTAAATATACTGACATGCCTTGTTGAGTGGACGTTAATGTTATATGAATTTGCTTCTGTTTTGACCACTTAAGTGGTTGTGAGAAAGGAATGACAGGATATTTTTTTACATTCAATAACTTACATCTTGACTACAATTCCATCTGGTGGTATCTAAGTGGAGATATTATCTTCAAATTCATTTTATTTTATTTTAGTAAAAGTCTATTAATTCCCTTTTAACGTAAAGACATTTAGTGGTGGTGTTAGTAAAACTCTAGACGGAAGTTGGGTTACCAGGGCCTAGAGTCTACTTTTCTGTTATTGTTTACGCCAAACGCTAGTTTAAAAATATATAGGTTGTTACATTTATTGCAGAAAAATATGGCGTCTGTTTTTCCGCAATCATTCCAATGTTGAATAAGCTTTTGGCGTGAACGATAACAGAAAAAGCATTTGTCTAGAGAGGTTAAATTTACAGTATAAATGTCTTCAAGTCAAGAGTGAATAGGTTTCTACTAAGTCCGGCTTTTCCATCGAAACTTTCCTCGCCACTTACCATCACGTGGGATCGTAGTCAAGCACGAACTTATCTAAGGTAAAAAAAAACCTTTACAGATCTGGCAACTTTTCAAACTTCACCAATTCACTGTGTCACCACGACATGTCAGACGCTTTGCCCAGGCGGAAAGTGAAAGGATGCGCTCATTGATAACTCGTACTATCGTAAATTTATGACATATCAAAAGTAGAACGGACTTAGAAAGTTGCATATCATTATATAACCACTTATGTTCAGGTAGTTCTGTACTTTGTATTGCAAAATAGACGACTTTAAATACTACCATCTAATTCTATAATCTATGCTATTCGTATAACTATTTATTTATCTGTATTATATCATTTTTTTATTAGCTGTGACATATTTAAATATTGTCATAATAGAGTGCGTTAATGGATCCTGTTTTATGGTCAGATTAAAATGTCAATAATTTGACGTAAAATGAATAATGGGTTCGTTGAGATTGAGAATTCAAATATTAGAGTTTTATTAATTTATGTGAAGACGGATAGTGGATTCGTGACTTCATCACATTTGCTTATAATTATTGACTGAAGTTTTTGATTGACTGACGTATACAAAAAAAGTGAAGTTGACATTTTTAAATTTATTTATGCTTGAATATCAATCCGATATATTGTTATTTGTAGCACTGAAATTGTAAAAGTTATAACTAGAGATGTACTAGGCCGACTAGTCGCTTGTGAAGAGGCCGACTAGCCAGCCACGCAGATCAGTTTCGGTGATTATTTTAGAAAAAAGTCAATTTAGAAACGATTCACAAAAGTTGCATTACATTTCAAAATATGATCTGATTATGAAATAAAAGAATCCAGATCTTATATAATATTTCCTATAAGATACATTGTACGGAAATATTTTACATATATAAATATATAAACATATACATTTTAATTAAATTTCATATAATAAGGGGGCATTGCACTATATAAAAATCTTAATTATGTACTTATTCATATTTTTATTTTAGAATCAGTGTTATAGTAAACTAGGAATTGAGGTCGCTTCGCTTCGAAAGAAGAGTTATCCAGTGATTTCAGATTTGCTATACAAATTTAACCTTTTATCCTACGAGAACAAACCAGTTTTCTAGGATAAAAGAATCCTATAACCATTGTCCTTAGATAAGCTATAAACATGGTAAATTTTATCTAAATTAGTCCATTGGTTTCGGAGTAGCCATACTCATTTTAACCCGCTATCCTGTGGGAATTAAGTCATTTTTTGGGATAACGAATAACCATTCTCAGGTTTTAAACAACGACTATGCCAAGTTTTATCAAAATCTGTGGTTTTTGCGTGAACAGATAGACAATAAAAAATGTTTTGTTCTCTATATCCATAACAAAACCAAACCTATATAAAATTCTTTTTAAAATACTTAATGTACAGAATTGACTCTGTTACAGTTTTATAATTAGTATAGAAGTACACATAGTAGGAGGCAGAAAAATTGGCACTGTTTGCCTACTAGACATGGACTAACTACCTTAGACGCGATTAACAGTCTTTATCGACTGAACAGTAACCGCGATAGCCGCCGAAAAGTCGGCTGTATCGACTAGTCGGCACATGACAGGCCGCTTGGTCTAGTGGTTAGTGAACCTGACTACACCGAAGGTCGTGGGGTCGATTCCAACCCAGCTCAAACTTTTCTGCGATGAGCAGGAATGTTTGTTCTGTGTGTCTGGGTGTAAAAATATCTATATAACTATGAACTTAAAAATATTTACGTATATTTATCTGTTGTCTAATCAAATAGTACAAGCTAACGCTTAGTTTGGGATCAGATGGCCGTGCGGAAGCTGTTAAAAGATATTTATTTACATCTCAACTCATAACTATACGTAACCAGATCCTCACGTATTTTAACTCATAAGTTACATTTAACTAACACATAAGTCACATACAAGAACCGTCTTAGCCGCCATAAACCGCCATAAAACGATCAGTCTGGTCAATGGTAGAAAGCTTTAATACGCGCGGCAGCTGAAGCTGGATCTAGACGAGATTGGAAAGTTGGGTGCAGCACTAACGGGTTACGAACTACACTTTCCACGGTGCGCTTTCTGATAGGCAATACAATACTGGCCTTAATAACTGTTTCAAAGCTCTAAATCCCATGGGATTATGGGAAATGACTTAATAAAAATTGTCAATATACTGGCCTTAATAGCTAACTGTTTCAAAGCTCTATATCCCATGGGATAGTGGGATATGATTAATTAAAAAAATAGTCTTTAGGTGTGTGTGTCCACCTAATTATGTTGTGGCTCTTGGTAGATGGAGT